>CALSCE010009347.1:17798964-17861675 GCA_943593645.1 Bovichtus variegatus
ACACACACACACACACACACACACACACACACACACACACACACACAAACTGTTGGCCATGCCATTGGGGTTCAGTATCTTGCCCAAGGACACTTTGACATGTTGACATGTTGACTGCAGAGTCCGGGGATTGAGCCGCTGACCCAGTGGACGACGGCTCTACCTCCTGAGCCACAGCCGCCCCAAAGTGAAGTGTGTGTCTCGGGAGGCACCAACCTGTGTAGATGCTGTTCTGCAGCCCCATGCACTGGAGGTAGTTGTGACACCGCTCCTTGTGCTCCTCGAGAGAGCTGCGCTGCTTGTAACTCCGCCCACAGTAAGCACACTTGTGAGGTTTTCCAACTGCAAAGAAAATAACATTACATCAGTGAACAGAGCGGTGCCATATAACATGATGGTTGATATTAAAGGGACTACCCGTGGCTTTTTTTTTATTAATATACTTTGATTTAGTTACACAGTAATGATTCAACCAATCATTGACACACAGTTAAGTTCATCAGCTGTTCTAAAAGCCCTTTTTGGTAGCTGGAAAAATACAGGGAGTGAGGGATTTTACATTTCCAGTTTGATTGGAATAAAAATAGAAGAAGACAAACGGGGTATTTAGTGTGAACAGTTGTCAGACAAAATAAAGGGCAGTACAAAGATTTAAAACCCGACAGAAAACCCAAGGAAAAGACCTGGAAGTACCGCACACACAGTTTGATTGACATGTGATCTTTGTGAATTCCAGAGAAAAATCTTCACAAGTAGATAATAACATTTCTTGGTAAAGCATGAGCACGACTGTTTCTAATACTGAGGTCCCTGACATCATGTCTGTTCCAAGTAAAACATAATCAAAGAGGATATTCTATAAGCTGATTGTAGACTATTTCCCCATCCTAGGTGTATTCCTTTTCTTGTAGAGAAAGCTTTTAAACAAAAAAAATAATAGACTTACAGTTGTGGAATATAATATATTTAAACTGTTAATGAATACTTGAATAAATGAAGTATTGAAAATATAAATAGTAAAACCAATCTTATGTGGTGTGGTCAGAATTTTTGGGAAGGAGTAATGCTTGGCTGGGTGACATATTAATTATTACCATGAACTTGGGCAGTGTAGTTTTTTTTTTTTTTTTGGTGTTTAGTCAATCCCAAAGTCCTGCTGCCGTAAAAACTTGCTAGTTCCCCAAATGTGTACGAATCCATTGCTGAAAGTAGTCCCCAACAAATGCACTATTCACTCCAGTTTGAGTAAAAACTACCCTGATGTTTTATGACATTTCTCAGCCTTTTGTTTTAAACTAAATTCTATATGTTTTGACCTGTGATATAATTAAGTTTAGATGTCCTTCAGTAGGAATGAATGGGCTTGTCACAAACATGGTAGGGAAGTTGGAAAGTACTGAAGGACAGACTTTCATGGGATTTAGTGACAGTAGCTCATTGAATTCAGTCCAGGCCTATGCATACCAACTTGTGGAGACTTACAAAGTGCTTCAGATAGATAATCCATCACAATTCTAGCTTTAAGTTTTGTCACTTATTGTTGTTAGTAGAACGTGTGATTTGATTTAAGTTAAAACTGGTAAGCAAAAATCATTTTGCAGGTTATCCCTTCACTGTTCTCTTCACTGCAGGCTTTGTACGGCTACTGTTTACACCCAAAAATGTCATTAACACATACTTCTGCAAAGCATTTGCAAAAAAAAGTGACACCATATCTACACTCTGTCAACTTCCCCTTATAGGAGCTCTCACTGTATGCACTGCAGAACATGTCATGTCTTTTGTAAAGGCACCCGGCTGTCCCAGAATGACCATGAGTGCAGAAGTTTTCAGTGTGGGTGAAGTTTGCGTACTCACCCGAGTGGGTGCGTAGATGGCCGCTGAGGGCGTCCCTCCTGCGACAGGCGTAGCTGCACAGGTGACACTTGAAGGGTTTCTCCCCTGAATGGAGCTTGATGTGACGCAGCAGGTTGCCCTTCTGGGTGAAAGAGGCACCGCACTGGCTGCACTGGAACGGACGTTCTCCTGAGGACAAGAACACAACAGACGCACATTACTGTAAAGAGGCAGATAAAAGAAAAACACAGAAAAAGATCAGAAAAAAAGAATAACTTGTATGTTTTACTGGCACCCAATTTTTTTTTTTTTATGTACCATACCAGGCAGTTCATGATTTTTAATGTTTTTCCTGATTGCACCACTCTCCCTAACCTCACTATGATTGATCCCTCCACTGACAACAATAAAAGCACAAAGTCTTTGTCTCTTCTATGTGGATGAAAACGCGTGTCGCTGCCGTAGGAATGCGGGGTCACTGCACTACAAGCATCCCGGGCGCCAGAACAAGCCGGATGATGGAGCGTCTCTGCGGCAGAGAGCGATCCAGCAGCCTGTGGGAGGGATTCACAGCAGAGTGACACTCTATCTCTCCGTGCTCCCCCTGCCCCACCGACTTCTGGCGCTCTGATCGAACAAGAGCCTTTCAGACTCAGCCTGCCAGTTCCGTAATGCACCATTGCCTAGGTCAATTTGATCTGAAAATCTCATTTTTTCCTCCTCTTCGTCTCTAAAATAAGAGCGGCACATCACAATGCAAATTCAGCCTCATTTGAATAAAGCGAAGGAAACACTTTGTGTTGAGAGCCAGTCTTCCTGATCAGCGCTTCTGGAATAAACCAATATCCAGCCTCTCAGAGTGTTGTGGCATTCTGTGAGAACGTTTTAATATGCCTTTTTTTTCAAAGGCCCCCCATAAAATAAGAGTCACCAGTGAAGCAGCAAAAATATATAAAAAAGGAAATTCATTAAAAATGCATTTCAGGAGCAAAGACTCACCACAGAATATTTTCTATTTAAATAGGAGGCACTTCATTATATCTTTTATTGTACTTTCTTTTGCATTTACATTAGTCTAGTGTTCCTTTCTTCCATTTTGAGTTTCATTAGTTTCTAAAGCTTGACAGTTAAGTGCCTTTTTCAAAAATGTTCCCCACCACTGGTTTGGCTTCATTACAATAGAATATCAATTTGGAAATTTGAAAAACTTTTAATAGCCAGATAATTGTCACTTCATAGAGATTCCATTTAATTGCTGCAGATATCCTGTTTTTCAAGTGAGGGCAAGTTTTTTTCGGACCACTTTTATCGCTACTTTTATCGCACAATAATTTGATCAGTTGCTGTTGCTTGTCATGTGGTAATTCAGAGTCATTTGGGTAAACAATAATGAATGCTAATGATAAGCTCAAAGTCTATTTCACGCACGATAGGAAGGTTTACATGCATACAGCCAAACGCAAGGACGCCATTACAACTACCTGAGTATAAGGCAAACATCAGAACAGGCTCTAAAGTTTATTTGTCTATCACTAGTGTTTGTGTGTAGGCAAAGAAAACACAAAAAGCACAGTGATACTGTTTGTGTTAGTGGGTGGTAACTACTCTAAGCTTAATTTTTGCCATTTAAAGTCTAAAGAAATGCTCTAAATATGGGCGGGAGCCACAGCAGACACCTTTCTACCCCTCATCCATCCTCTCTAACAGTGAACATGGGTGCAAAGGAAGGGCAAGAAGTATTGCAGGTGGCTTACCGGTGTGGCTCCGCTTGTGCACCATCAACACATTGGGGCCAATGCAAACTATCCCACAGATATCGCACTTGAGCTTCCCGTTGGGCAGCCGGATACCGCCGGCCGAGGAGAAGGCCTTTGCTTCGGGGCTCGGCTGTGAGCCGTTCACCTTGGCCCCAGAGGCATCGATCACGCGCAAGTCTTCCGCGCACTCCTCCTCCTCCTCCTCCACGCCATTCATGTCACAGGCCAGCCCATTCTCCTCATCACTGCGAGCCTCAACTTTAATGTTACAGGCTGGAAAAGAGGGCAAGGGGGGGGGGGGATACGAGCATGGTTCTTTTATGATGTTATATACTAAAGATGGGCAATTATCAGTGTGATATTGATACTGTGACATGAGAATAGATAGAGCTGCTTATTGTAACATTGTGATGTAGCCTGGAAGTTTCCTTTGCTTGCTCTGAAAGGCTTCATAGTAGGAAAGTGAAACGATTTTGTGAACCTATTTGACTGCCCCTACTGAATGAATACATGTTTCTAATAGATGTTTGGACATTACATCTGCTTTGCTTTTCTTTTTTTTTAAATGCAAGATAATTTGTCTTTTGGAATTTTGACTTTTCTCCGCTCGAAATGAAAACAGTTCATTATGTCCTTATTATTGTTGTTCTTGATCGCGTTATTTTAGATGTTTTTATGATATACTTTTTTCAAAATTTTGGGAAATGTTATTCTTGAATTATTCCTTGTCTTGCCATGGCTTTTTATTTTGGTGAGATGTTTCCATAATCACATGTTTCCACATTTTCTCCACTCTGAATGAGACACATCATATTACGTGTTTTAGTTACTTTGTTCAAATAAATTACATACTTGCACTTGTTATCAAGACTATGTTGATGAACTCAAACTGTGTTTCCCGCAGCCATGAAACTGAACTTCGATATGGCCTGGCTTTATTGTAGTCAATATGGTTCTGTTCAGTCCCTCGGTCCTCTGTCAGGATAGACACTGTTTATCATCGCTCTGCAACTGCATTATAATATAACTAGGGCAACAGTGGTTTTGCAATGCCAAACCTACATTAGCGCACAATGCAACATTTTCATGTTTACCGGGATGCTGCAACGAAACTCCCCCTCTTACTTCAAGCTTTTTTGTGAAAGGCCTGAGAAAGAATCAACAAACATCAGATAAGATCAACCCGCAGCCTACTCATCTAAACTGTAGACTATGCTGCTTATTTATTTCAAAATGACATGATAAATTGCATTTAAGCATACACAGATGAAAACCATGCTGACTATTTGAGGATGTCAGTGATGAAGAAACACAAAGATCATCTCGCACCATCACACTTTGGTGAAACAAATGACAGCAAGATAAACAGGAAACAGAGACACAGGAAGCAGTGTGAAACTAGGGACGACAGCAGTGTCTATCAGAGCAACCGAGTGCGATGAGCACACACAGGCACACGTAAGACAAACACGTACTCGGCCTTTTCACTATTCCGACCCGTCTTAAGCTTTGCAAGTTTTTCAAGGTACAGAGACTATTGTTTATGTTATACTATAATATGTGCTGGTGTTCCCAAAGTGATCAGAAAAGAGAACTCAACTACCAGCTCCTTCTTTTCCCACCAGAGCACTTTAGAAACATTTAAGAGAACTGACATATCTTGCAAGTCCCACAGCTAACAGCCTGTGGTTTGCATGTCACGGTGGCAGCCTGATTTCCCCATGCCTCTACCTCTGTTTGTACAACTGAAGAGGAAGAAGTGGAAATCATGAAATATAGGAATCTATGGAAAAGGGGAAGCTTCAGAAAGCCCTGTCTAACTGTAATACCAAGAATTATGGAGAAGTGACAGAAAGGGAAGCACGGGAAGGAATTGTTAAACAGACTGTAACGGAAACATGGTTGTTGTTGTTTTTTTGTTGCAGGAGTCTCATTTTCACTGAGAGCCACCAAGGGAACATAAATCCCCTCATGTACAGAATGTTTCCCGTCGAGAGCAGGAGGTGGAGCGAAAATTGAGAACTAACAGCGTAGGATCATGAGATGTTCATGATGGCTTTTCCGATCAAAGTCACATAATCCGATCGCTCATCTCCACTCATTTTCTTTTTCAATTTGCTGTTGCATGACAAGCAATCTGCTCATCTGTTGAAATCTTTTGGACAAACTCTCTTGTCTTTTGCTGAGCAGATGAGATAAGCGAGACACCACGTAAAGGGAAGGAAAGGCTTCATGGTTCATAAAAATAAAAATGGCGCTCAAGTTCTATTAAAGTGCAAAAGCTGACGGTGGGTTAGGGTGCAGAGCTGTGCAGTTACCAAACATAGTACATGTGCATCCAAAAACATACTTGCCATGCAACAAGGACAACTTGTAAGTGTTGCTTTGTGTTAACAGTCAGTTGTACTCCAACTGTCAGATTAAATTAAACTGCCTTTGCCTTAATTTGAGCTTCATTTTAATTAACTATCCATTGTTTTTAGCTAAATATTTCAAACATTATTATCTATTGATATTTCGCTATTTATTCATTACTTTCTTTTTTTAACTATTTCACCTTTTATCAATTATGTTCAGTATTTCAACTGTGTATCCATTACTTTTAGGTAGCATGTGTACACCTTCTGTGACATGTGTCCTACTAACTGTGTTTGAGTAGCTGAAATAATTACCACTAAGCAGTCGGAGTCATTGTTTTGGGAGACTTTACATTACATTACAGTTCATTTTTTACGCTGCACATGGTGCAAACCATGAATTTCTCACTTGAACCACCAAGGTGTTTTAATGGTCATGTACGTAGTTTTTTTAAATTATAAGGCAAGTAATTGTCATCGTTACATTTGCATATCAAAGAGCTTGAAAGTAAAACTGCATAAGTGGCTACACCACTACAACCTTCGTCATTTAAAATATGGTTTTAGCCACATAACCTCTGGTTTTTCTTTACTAATGTCTACAGGAAGTTGTAAAATGATGTACCAATAAAAGGTTTAATCCGACTATTGTATGGCTCAGTATGGGCAAGATATGTTTCCGCACATGGAAATGTAGCTACTGGACCAGGAATAACTCTTCAACATAAAACAATATATGTATATTGTACATAAGGCATTTGTTTATTCTCACTGATCAGCCAGCTAAAGCAGACAGAAGGGAACCATGAATGCTTGGCTGCCACCCACTTCTCATGGATATGGGGAAGTTGAGACTGAACTGGGAATAGGAAGAAGGCTTTTTACTTTTTATCTTGTTTGTCACGGTCACACATCCTGATTTGGGACGAGACAAGGGTCAGACAAACAAAACAGGTCGCAATAAAATTGTTATACCCTGATGTGAGTCTAATCCTCAGATTACAGTTAAAGGGGTAACACACACTGCAGCAGAGAATGAGACAATGATTAATACTGAGAGGAGTGACTAACATATACAGTGTATTTAAAAAAAGCAATAGTACTCGTGTAAAAGAAGAAATATTCAAACTATATTGACAGAGTGGATAGCAGAAGCAACTTAACAAGTGTGTTAGTTCGGCAGATTGGAAAGAGCCTGCTGGAGGTTCCTGTTACTGACTTGTGCTGTTCTCACTGCCTGAAAAAATAACCCTGTGTGCAAAGTAGTGGAACCACACGTGTTAAACCACGCCAGCAACACTCTACTCAACAACGCGACTTGCAGGAACACCCGAAACAGCCTGCTTTTCCCCCCTCACTACTTTCTTTTTTCTTTTTTTTTTAACTCGCCTCCATGTTTTCGGGAACTAGACAGCTCAAGTCTCCCTCTTAGTCTCATGTCTCTGAAATAGCGAAGGCTCCGTCTGAATCACCGAAAGTGAAAGATAAATCATTTCAATGGGGTGTTGAGAGGATGATCTTACCGCCTTGTGACTTTAACCAAATATGTCTCCGAGCTAAATTTCTGTTTAGGCCACACAACACAATTCCATTAATTTGCATCATTGTGACACATTTACTCAACGTACTGATATGGATGAAAAAATACGATACATTTTTACCCACGAATCTCCCATATGCTTGGGGTCATATATGCGTGGATTGCAGCCTTGTGAATGCGCAGCAACACTGACGATCCCAGGCTGTGAAGACAACAGGAAACAACCTGGCTTTTGAGGTTTTGAGCTATCGATACTTTGAGGTCCGTGTCCCACATATAGTTCCCTTGCTTTTTGCCTTTTTTTTCACTACAGAGAACTGAGCAGCACATGATCCTGGGTTATAATTATAACTCATTTGGGCTTTTATCACAGAGGCAGTCATGCGAAGATGTAGCAGATACTTGCACTTCCCTTCTCTCTCTCTGTCCCTATATAGACACATGTACACACACACTCATGCAAAGTGATCCAACTGTTATAGGGAATGAACAGAAACTCACATATAGAACATATAGTCATACAAACACACCGCCAGCTGTGCCCTTTACTCTCTTTACATACAAATCATCTGCTTTCTGACTATTTCCATTTTTTTCTTCAGTTGACTGAGATGAGATGTACACAGACGTATAAAACATGGCTTCACAAACGCTCCCTAACTAAATTTAACACGTCAGACGATTTCTGCTTTTGCTGAGCTCGGCGCCTCACAGCTCAACAGTTGAAAAGTCAAACAGAGAGAGAGAGAGAGCCTTTGTGAGTAAGCGTGTGTGTGCGTGCGTGCGTGTGTGTGTGTGCAGGTGTGTGACCCATGTGGTGTAGTGATGCGCTGATCTCTCTGAGCTCGGCCGTGTTCCTGAACTCTTTATCTCCAGGAGTGTTGAAACTGTCTGATGGCAAGCTCTTCTTAGGAAACTCTTACACATCCTATTTCAGTTGAGCCGAGTTGCACCTCTTTTTTTGCACATTTCACATCTCAAACCTGTCTGATTCTCTATGTCTCTGTCTTCCATATGTCCTATCTTTGTGATTGGTTAATAATTAATGAATTGAAAAAAAAAAGAAATGAAAAAAGTGACTCATGTGAATTCACGTCATCCGATTGCATCTTGAAAGCTGTGACGGCCCCTACCATTTTGGACATGTGGACGTAATAATGAGCTTGAAAGCTATGATTTTCATAAACAAACAATAATAAGACGTAAAAATAGAACCTGTTTTATTCACGCTATTAAAACTTTATGTTATGTCTGATTCATGCTGCTCTGATCTAAAACCGATTAGCTTTTAATGACCAATAATGATCCCACCTTGAATTTTTTTTTTCTACAAACCACCCATGTTAGGAGACTTGCAATAACTATACGCTGCCGATGTGAATCCCCCTAGCATGCTTCATCCTTATTTCCACCATGATATTCCCTGGCTTGATGTTCACAAACTCATATCAAGGCCACATTAGCTATTCCTTAAGATTCAGCTTATTAATGACATGCCATGGATCAAAGGGATTTTTTTTTTTTTACCTTTTTCTGCCAATGACCTAAATGTGTCTCTTTGCAGCTTTAAATTAATTTTTCCTAGGGATTTGGAACGGCAAATATTTCCCTCTGGATGTGTACGGGATTAAGTTACAACAAAATTTTTATGCTTTTTATATATATATATGCTTTTGATACTGACATTACTTTAATTTAACCGTTTTACTCTGATTTGGATGCTTTGGGAATGAATTAGTGTCGGGAAAGGCACTGCAGTGGGTTTGACTCCTTGTGATTGCTGCTTCATGGATACACTCGACTTAACGTAGAAATCACACACTTAGATTAATTTATCCTTCAGTTACACAAGCATCAGTGATGTTCTGAGTGGCCGTGGGTGCCTTCGGTGAGATGTTGCCTCGTACCTTTGTCCCCTCTGTTGTTCTGCTGGTGGGTGGAGCTGGCTGACAGGTCCTCAGGGACGGCCATGGGCTCCTCTGCGTCCTCGGACGCTTCGTTGGCAGGGGGGCTGTCTCTGCCTGGGGAGACACAGAGCAGCAAACACCCATCACTCACCACGCAGCCCCTCGACGTGTCTCATTCAGGAGATGCAAAATTACCTCCGGTTGGTGTAAGAGCCTGTTTGTTGGGCCTATTGTATCTATTTTCTGCACTCTACGGCTCAATCATGCAGTAGGTAGTCGTTTACCTGGCAGCTGGGCCATTTCCTGGGCCTCCTCCGTCTCCATGCGGTGCAAGTACTCTAATGGGAGAGAGATGGAAATGTAGATGTGTGTTAGTTTAATCAAGTGCAGGCTGAGGAAACAACATTATAAAAAGCTAGAGTGGAGTAAAGGGTGTTCTTCTCGGCGTGACTTTGTCACCTCAGTGAGATCACTTTTGTCACCACTGCAGACACACCACTGTCCCCCACATTACATTACAAAGAATTACAGACATTTTCATTACAAGTCTGACAGAGAGACTGAGCTTGGAGAGTGGCTTTGCTCCGGCTGATGGGGCCCGCTGGTAGCGTGGGGTGGCTGGGAATGGGCTTTCAGACCACATTTGTTATTTATTGTTAATTTCCTGCCACGTAATCATCCAAAAATGCAAACTGACTGCCGCAAAATTAAGCAGAAAATTAACTGGCCCCAGGTCACGAGGATGCGGGTGTTTGCCGTTCCCAGCTGATCGGCGCTCGTGTTCTCTGTAATTTACTGAGCATGCATCGCTGAGTCCGCGGCCTGGGCACAGACGCATGCAAGCCACAATCAGAAACAATGAGAGGGGAGGACAGGGAGGGAGAGTAGAAGAGAGAAGAAGAAGACAGAAGAGCAGCGAGATAGATATAGAAGCAGAGACGTAGATAGCAATGGGAGGGCAAGAGGTCAGAAGAGCAATAGCAACAGGAAGGCGCAGAGAAAAGAAAAGAGACAGAAAAGCAGGCCGAAGGACAGGCAAGTTCTCTTTATTTATGATTTTTTTTTTTAGAAGTGTTCCTCCGGCCAGGGCTGAATATCTGAGGAGTCACCAGTGCTTGTGGCCCCATTAATAATGGATGGCCCTCAAGCCTGCAGCAGATGGGCCCGACAGCCTCAGCCCCAGCTCCGCCACTTCAAGAAGCCCTTGGTGGGGCCGCTGCCCAGTCCAAGCAGCCACTCAGGGAGAAGTGAAGCTCCCGAAAATAGCGAAACAAGCCCAAGGGAGAAGGGGAACCTAGGCCTTCCTGTTTTACTGACAGATGGCTCCACACATTTGGAACAAATAGTGGGAAGCCGCTCTGTCGCAACGCACAATATTGTGCGGAGTCAAGTCAGGAGCTCGGCGGCCTGCAGACGCCCAGGATGCAAGTGTGAGGGGAGGAGGGCAAAGGTCACTGGTGCAGAAGATTTGTTCAGCACAACACGGGGGTGCTGCGTGTTACTCTGTCGAGCTACGACTCTGCAGAGCCCTTCTTCAGCATCTGGAGGTCGGGGGCGGAGGGGGGTATATTCTCATGTGCTCTTTTTCTGGGCAGATGGTGCAAGGGGAAACGCGGATGTGTTGGCGGGGGGGCTTCAGCAGAAATAAAAAAGAGAGTTCCTACATTCTGCCACAACACACTTGCGTAGGCATATGGAAAGTAAGGTGCACATAGAATATTCAGGAAGTAGCTATTTTGTGATGCTATTTTCATGCTGTTTTTTTTTTCTACATGACAGACATTTTTGTAACTGTTTTAAAACTTTTCTCATGTAGTTTCTAGTTGTGATTTAGATACTGTGCCTCAATTTTCCATTTCCAAAGTTTAAAATCCTACTTTGAAAACATACTTTTTGATAAGAGCAGGAACTAAAATGTTTTCCTCCAACTAACCTGCCATAACTATTTTTCTCATTTGTTTCATCACATTAAACAGAAATTATGAAAATAGCAGGATTTGAGGAGCTCATCAGCGTGTGTGTGTGTGTGTGTGTGTGTGTGTGTGTGTGCGTATGAACTGGGGGCAGGTGGAATCTTTCAACCAGTGAAATGGAAGTCAAAGAAAAGACTTCTGATACATAGCGCGGGGGGACTGGAAAAGTTTTGATGTGAGTATGTCAAGTGAGGAGAGGCAGGAAGAGGCTTGTGGGTTGACAGAAGTCTCGGTCTTCCTCCTGTGTGTGTGTGTGTGTGTGTGTGTGTGTGTGTGTGTGTGTGTGTTTGGTGGGGGGTTAGGGTTAGAGGCGTCTGCTCTAAGTGAGGTGCAAAAGCTACACCAGGGAGCAGGGTGGAGATGAGAAACAACGAAACCGTTAACAGATACAGAGGACCGCACCAGCAAAGTTTGGATACTCTTGAGGAAGCTTAGACGCTGGTGTGTATGTTTAAATGAGCAAACATAACACACAATTAAAATGAACGGTAAATACTGGAATACATGAGTATTTCAATTAGAATAAATTAAGTTTCATGTCTTTAAAATTCATGAAATTATAATTTTTTTAAATAATAATCCAACATTATGGAATCATTTGATAAAAATCCTATACCTTTAATGGAATGATTAAAGATTTAAAATCTAAATAAAAGAAGGGATTTAAGGTCACGGAGGTTTAGGTTAAATATTTTTTATATGTTTCTGCTTTTGACAACTACATTTTTGGCTGCAATAAAACATGATATAGTATTTAAATACATCAGAATGATATATATTATCACTTTATGAATCCAGCACCAACGCACATTAATGCTGACCTCGCTCTGATAACATACCCAAACAATATGAATCATACTTCTTTATTCTCACACACTCTACTAAAAGTTTCCACTTTGCTGAGTTACTAAACAGACTTACTGACAATTAATGAAAATATTTGAATTAAGTGGTTTTTATGAGAAGTGATGAAGCTGTGGGCGCTTTCTTATCAGCCATTAGGATTAGAGATGATCCTACACTGCCAAGCAATGTGGTGCACGGTCACCTTTGTTCATATGCACATGGAGATTCTCATCAGTAATTCATGAAATGTATGGGTGTAAGTGGGTAGATAGTGTTAGCGGATGTGTTCTGGGAGCCTATCGAGGGGGTGAGGGGGGAGAGCAAAGGTGTTCTGAAGAGAAGTTTCCTTCATTTGCATCTGACACACTTCACTACTCTGCTATTCAGACAGTACAATCATTTTAATAACTGTCTGCCTGCCTCTGCCCCCCCCCCCCCCCCCCCCCCCCCCCCTTCTTACTTCTGTTTCTACTGACAAGAAAGATGATGTATGTGCAGACAGATTTGCAGCACTTTCAGCTCTCCTCTTTCCAACTGAGCTACGAAAAAGTCCTCTTTGTGCAGGTATTGGGGTTCCTTTACAAGTTTTAAATAGATCTAACACCTGGAAGCAAACCTATTTCTCTACTACTTTAGCCAAGTTTTGTTGAATATTTATGTTTGAATCTAAGAGTTTTAAGTGAATTTACAAAATTATTAACTTCCCTTAAATGTTTCAAACTAACTAACATTTTACTTGAAATCAAACTTCAAATCCATTCATATTGGCTGAAAATGTTTTTAAAATATATATATTACATAAAGTGAAGATCACAGCTTAAGATTGGAACAAACTAATGGCACCTCATTGACTCATTACACGAGCGCCACTTTAAAGATAAAAATGATGAACAGTTATATTCATTCTTAATTTGATTTAAAGCCATAATATGTTTGGCAGAGGCACGACTTAATTAAGAACTTTAGGTTTTTGCAACGTTTAAAAAGAAAAGATACAAACACTTTATTTCCTCAAATGTTGGAGAGTGATTCTTTCAGTTGTGTCTGGGCGTCAGTGTCAGAGTTAAAACTTTCATCAGTCCTGCCTTCATATGTGCTTTTCTTCCCTCCACACAGACGTTTAACAACTAACTGAGACTGTGGTTCGAACACAAAAAAGATTAACGGTATGAGAAATGATGAGATTTATCGATTATTAATTTATAGAAACATTAACGTCAGTCTGTGCGTATTGATTTCCTGTTTAAGCAGCGCCAAAGTATATTAACATACGGTTTGGTTTACGGCCACTGACAAAACGTGCGTCTTATTCAAAACGTGTTGTTTTTCCTTAAAGTATTTATTATAATATTTTTTTCAACGATACAAAGCGACCATCTGAAGTTTACTGAGCGCGCACATCTGTTGCAACAGGTGCTATAACTGGAGTGTCAAAAACTATCAAACAGGTTTAAATAACGAAAAGCACTTTATAATTAGTAGGAAATGTTAGAACTTAGATTATTATTTTATATAATTCTAAGTGATTGAGAAATAATGTATCCATATGTTCCCAAAAGAAAAAGACACAGGAAAAATGGGGAACATTCCACTACTTCCGTTAAATAACTGCCTATTTAGTAACAAATTACGCGGAAAAGCGAATGCATTGTTCTGTATTTAATTACAAAAAGTATTGTAATTTGTTAATCCGTTACATGTCCTGTACCAGTGGAGAATAATACGCGCCAAACGGGATTTGATGCTGCGGCGCACCTGCACCGAAACTAAAGGAGTCTTTTCCAGTCAGGTGAAAAATGTCTCCTAAAACTCTTGAGAAGAAACGAGCTCAATTTAGAAGTGTTGCCCTAGCTTTTGAGATTATTGTGGAGCTGAAAAGCGCGGTGGAAGTCACTTTACCTGCTATTCCTTGAGTTTGCAGTATGAAGTTCTTCCAACTCTCCCCGGCTCCATGTGCAGAAGGTCGCAGCGCCGCGGCGGCCCCATGGAGCTGCGCCCTGAGTCCCTCCCCTCTCCACTGCACTTCCTCGTTCCAGCCCAACATGACTATGTCTCTGAGCTCGACTGGGGCATTTTGCTCGCTTTTATCCACAGGCCGAGTCTGCAGCGGGGAGTCGATCCACCGAGCCCTTGGCACTTGCTTTGTGCCGTGCCAATAAAAGCTGACACCCAGTAGACCATTACTGGCAGCCATGCATGAGATGGGATGAGGCGCGCGAGGAGAGTGGACCATTCATTGTTTATTTATTTCATTCTCACCGAGGAAGCTGACGGGGGGGGGGGCTCCTGACTTGCATATTGGACAGCTCCCCTTCTGTCACCTGTACTGGCACGCTGAAGCAGTCCATGAAATTAACACAAGTGTTTTCTTTCCCACATAATGAGTTTTCTTTCTCTCTTTAATGTTTCATCCATTTTACTTGTCTCTTTCTCTCCATTTATGGCCCCCCTCGAGTGTCCAGAATCTGGATTATATCAGAACCTGAGCACATTGGTTCTTTTCTTTCTTCATTGTTTCTTTCTCACACTGAGCGCATCCTCGCTGAGTTACTGCCTGGGTCCTGCAGAAGATCATCATGCAGCATTATATTCCCTAAAATGTGGTTTTCTCTCTGGTTTTGTGTGCAGAAGTCTACAAACCAACGCTATGCCACTGGCATAAGAGATATTTCAGTTTCAGATGCTTCCATCAATACGAGGTCTGTGAGACTCTCTTACGTTAACATAGGCCAATACATTTTGCTGCAAAGTCAATCATATGGATTAAAAATTGCTTTGAAGCAGGGGTGGATAATAACTAATTACATTCAGTCAAATCCAGTTTTTAAGGAACTTGATTATTTCAATTTCCTGCTACTTTATACGTCCAATCCAGGCAAATATTGTACTTTTTACTCCACTACATTTATTTGATAATTAGTTACTTTGAAAATGCACATTCAGATTAATAATACAAAATATAATGAAAAAATATTTTATCACGTATAAAGGTTAAGATAAACTTAACTGATCTCATGGTGAAATGCACAAGTCCCCAGGCTGTATATATAGTAAAAAAAAAAAAAAAAAAAAAAAAGCTCCTCCTTTACCAGCTGCAATATTAAAGGGATGAACACATTAATGCATTAATAATTATAATACAATAATATAATATATATTATTCTGAAATGGGTCGTTGTGTACAATGAGTACTTTTAATTGTGGTACTTTAAGTATGCTCATTTGTTGACTTAAATAACATATTGAATGCAGGACTTTTACTTGTAACAGAGTATTTTTACACTGTGGTATTACTACTTGTACTGAGTACTTTGTCCACCACAGTGACTTGAAACTGAGATACACAACATTAAATGTAAATGAGTAAACCGCCACCATCACTCTGAGCCTACTGTCGGCAGCACGTATAACTGGATAGGGTGCAACACTTCATCTCCCTCCACTCTGCCATCATCCATGCGGATAGCCTGAACATAACATATAAGGGCAGGCCTTTTAAGATGCTTAATAACTACTTTCCAATTTTCTTATAATGCCAATCTCAGTGTCAATCTCTCACGCAGTCGTGAAGTTAAAGCCACAGAGTGGTCAAAAAATAAATTGTGGCTTAATATTGATGGAAATTCTAAATAAATAATGAGTTACTCCCCTGGATTGGCTAAAATAAGTCACCTCTCATTTTCAGATGTGTCCTGTCATTATTATCTCATATGAATATCTGGTTGTGTGGACCTCTACTGTAATTACTGATGTACTCAAAACGTATTTAAAGTAGAGCTTTTCCCCTCCAGAACTGACATCCACTGCTGATTAAGTTACAAGAGTTTGTACTCAATCTCCCAGAATAAGTAGTGCAATTCTACTTTGTGAATTTACCTTTGACAGTTCTCTCTGTTTGTGACTGTTTCCCAGTATCCCACCGTCTGCAGGCCCCACAGAGCTCCCTTATCTCAGGAGAGGCTGTGTGTGCTGGATTGCTGAGTCACCTTTCGTGGGAGGCTGCCCTTATCTCCTAAGAAACACAACATTCAGTCAGTTGGTTGCAAAAGGAGGAACTTTGGGCAGGAGCACTGTGGGCCTGCTGTGTCTTTACGGATTGCAGCAACGCTCGCTGACTTCCTCCGAGCCTCATGGCCGGCGCCTTTCTCTTTCTCTCTGGGGTCAGAATTTGCAGGTTGTGGATGTAGACAGGTGTTGAAATAGCAGCAAGAGGAGCGTCTCCTGAGGCCGCACAGAGGGAATGCTGGGACTGAAATGTGACTCAACGCTATCAGCGAACGCAGAGGTGTCCAACTGTGACTGTGGTCTTCCATGGCCCAGAGATACTGTCCCATCCCAGTGACACAGCAGCTTCACTCACTGTAGGTCTGAGAGGCAAAACACTGTCAGGACAATGATTCAGTGAAGGTTTTAGAGAAGTTACTACAGATAGGGGATCAATACTCACCGCTGGCTGAGTTTTTAATCATCATCCTAACGTCTGACCTTCTACAAAACAAGTGTACATTTTTAACAAACTGATGCAGATTCTTTGCAGAGGGCTTCAAGGTTTTATAAGATCACCTTATTCTGCAGCCTTTAAGGTTTTACTACATGTATGGGCTGTACAATCCACGGCTGCAAATCAAATTTAACATAACCCTCAGCTCCTTCAGGTTAATCCACAACCTGAAGCAAGCCATGTTGCTGTAATTAATATCATTACCTGGCAAGACTCAAAACATCATCAGGCAATGTAGCCGGTCGACTACCGAACAATAGGCTCTGGCTGGTTCTTATTTCATGGATCTTTAAGCAGTATTCACAGTTTCACATTTGGAAGCACGAGCAGCATGTAACCCTTAATTGGTTTCAACACCTTAATAAGTCAAAGGCGTTCAAGACTGATAATCACATTAAATAGTCCAATTTATCTAAAAAGTCAATTGCAAACTGAAAAACTCTCTTTCTTTAGGAATGCATTATGCTGTGGGGATGTCAGAGTAAATTAATTTCCCCCTCTGCACACTAAAGCATCTATTTCCTTATGGTAATTATCTGCTGGAATAGACGTGTCACTAGAAGGAGTCAGGCATGCTTGACATTTAGCCTTTTTATGGAGCGGCGATGAGTAAAAATTAAGATGAGGAAAACGAAATTAATCTCCAGCCCAGGCAGGCATTGAGAGATCCTGGAGGATAGTGGCTGAATCAATCATGATGTTTGTGAGCCCGTTTTGAAAAGGAGCCAGTGATGAGATTCAGACCACAGGCTGGAAAATCTGAGGAGGAGGAGGGGGAGGGCGCTTTTAGCGAATAGAGTTATGATTGCTATGTGGAGGTTTATGCAGTTTTATTGGTTTTAAACAGAACAGCAAACATACAAACTTGGGTACAATACCAATTTTCAACATTTAGAGAAATACCTTTTTTTTTTGCTGGGGGTTTGATCAAAAGATTGATGTTATTTCCATATCTGGAGAAACAGCTAGCTAGGTACAGGATGTCACAAGTGCTAATTCTTTATCTTTTCATCTGCTGTGAGGGAGATTGTTACCTTTAGTTTCCCTGTTTCCAGTCTTTAAACTAACCGTTTCCTGGCTGTAGCTTCAGATCTAGCACACTGACATGAGAGTGGTACCAATCTTCTCATCTAACTCTCGACTAAAAAGCAAATAAGTGTATTTTCCAAAATGTCAAACTGTCTAAAACATCTCTAAATGTCCTAAACCGGTGAAGTAATGACGGCTCATTCCTCCATCATTTAATAATGTGGTTCATATTGAATGCAGGCTTCCTAAATTTAGGCTAAAAGTCAAGATTGTCCAGCACATTAATTGGTGGTTACTAGACGTCAATCACCAACAGAGCTGTTAGCTGATATCAGGCCAAAAGGAAGAGTGCGCTCTCTAGATTTACTACAATACAAAGGAACAGATAATCCTTAACAAATCTTCTGTGTATGTTGGTATGATTTAAAACTCTCAACTGTTAAAGGGAGACTTTCAAATCTTTCAGATAAATTGTGACCATTGTGGGCAGCAACAGTATAATGTGATGACTTTTTACAGTAAAGGGAAGGAAAAGGGTTTGCATATGAATTCAGTCATCACATTACAGTTACTAAACCCAGTAAAGCTCCGTTACTTCGACTTCAAAGTCCTGTAACCCATTTGTCTTGCTGTTGAGTAAATACAAAAGTAATTTAATTACTGTTTCAATGCTAAATATGTAAAGAGGAAACACATGTCCAACACTACTCTTCACGAGGAGTATAAAGCCTGTGACACCAGGTGTGCAATGTGTCCCGAAGCTCTGAACGGTGCTTTCTACAGTTAAAAAAATAACCCTGATGATGTCTAATGAAAGATGCTATCAAGCTGCATTATGGGAAATGGAGAATCTAACACTTTTGGAGTTTGGCCCATACGAGAGACAAAAATGCATATGGATATTTCCTGCTTTTCTCCGTTTTATATCATATTAAACTAAATATATTTGGGTTTTGGACTGACAAAACAAGACATCACTTTTGATTTAGAGAAACTGAGATTGACATTTTTCCCTATTTTCATATAGTTTCATTGTCCAAAAGATTCAACGATTAATCTAGAAAATAATCGTCAAATGAAAAGAATCGTTAGTTGCAGCACTAATTCTGAACGTTGTTTTTAAAATCTGTCTCTTGTGAGTCTCCCAACTTCATGGAGGTGCAATACTTAATCATTCAAGCGCCTCTTTAATGACAATAAGATAATGTAGTTGAGCTGTGGAGGAGAATTGTGATGCATCAGTGATCACACAACCTTAACGCCTTACAAAATCAACAGCGTGTTCAAGTAGAAATCCTTGTCAAATGTAAATCTAAACAAAATATAGATGAAGAGAGACAGGAAAACCAGCTCTTCCCTATTTCCTGTCTAAGCGTGAAGCTACACAAACCACAGACATAAAGCTATAGATGGCAGACACTTCTTAATAATGTCAATTTGTATTACAGTCACATCTAGAGAAAACTAACACCTCTTAATGATACGTGCAGAGTAAACTGCAGAATGTTTTTAATATGTACTTCCTGAGCAAATTAGCTTTGGTTAATACCTACATTTTACTCATAATGGATCTCTTATACCTGCCATTGTTTTTTTTTATTATTGTTAAATATGCAACATTAGTGCAGAAAATCTTTACTTCCCTAAATATTTTCTCTGTTTGGTCCCTCTTTTTACCCCTCATGACAGAAACACAGTGTGTGTGGGCTGAAATAAACACACAACCACACACACACACACACACACACACACACACACACACACACACTCGCACACACAGTGAGCGAGTGAGTTAGTGAGAGAGCGAATGTTTAAGAGGACAATGCAAGAGCTCACTACCCAGAGTTAGAAAACCACTCATCTAAATCAGGGAAATTATGATAATGGGGCATCTCATTATTCTCCAACTCACTCTGAATCAGTCACTGACATCACATCATTATAGACGTATTCATATAAACAGATTGGATGGCATAAAAAGGAAGCTGACACCTTCAAAACTTTCTCATCGCCTTTGTCTAATGCCTCCTCGCCTGCTTGTGTGTGACAGGAAGCGCAGGTCTCAGGAAGGGGTTGCAGGGGGTCGTGGCGGTCACCATTCGTGACAAGGGCGCTGCGTGGCCAAAAGTAGGACTCCCCGATTCTCTGATGGTCCTGTGAAAACATCGCAATTTTGAGTCAGTAAATCTTCCTTTATTTTGGATCAAGTAAAAAGGAAACACTGAAAAACTAAAACTAAAACTGATACTTAAAACCCAAAAATACCCGAAGGCACTTGTGTAATGAGTGAGCATTGGCAAGCAGAACTCCTGAGGACGTCTGACCGTTGCAGCAGACAGTTAATCAATCCAAGTGCTTGTCTTTTTTTCTGTTTTGGGGAAAAAATATGGGAGGCCAGCCTAATCAGCAGAGGAAACAGATCTCAGCACCAGGAAAATGGATCTAGGTTGTGAAAAACCACGATTACCACGAGCTGCTCTGGATACAGCCATCTGGAGATGCCTGCTCCAAAAGCCGGTAAAGTTCGCTCAACTGGGGCCCAACTAGGAAACAGGTTTACACCTCCTTAACAGACAGCCAACACTCCCAGAGCGAAGGGATGTGTGCGCTACACAGGGAGGTGTGTTAAAAGTGCTTCCATTTTTATTTATGTCCACTGACTGTTAAGACTTTACATTTTCTGAAATTAAATATTCTCCATTGCTCTTGATGTCATTTAAGAAAATCAGAAATCTGTTTTGAAATCTCCTTCATGCAAAGAATGTTATTTTGCCCTGAAATTAACCTTCTTGTCATTTTCTCCCCAGTTTTCCAAGACTTCCAATTTCCTTCCTGTCTGTCTCCAGGAACGACATCCATGTTTTTTTTAATCTCTGTGTGAACATTTCCAATTACTGTAGTCTTCACCAACTGACCATTAACTTGTATCTCACCGACCCAGTCATCCAAAAGAAAAATATATATATAAAACAAGATACACATTTAGCTGAGGCAAATGCCTAAAGTGATGCCAGTCAAACACATACAGACACAAAAAAAATGAAGAAAGAGGAGCGAAAAATGCAATTCTGAATAAAATGCAAAAAGAAGAACATAAGGAAATGTGTATTGTATTTAGAATATTAATTGTTTTTGACACTGTATTCATCGTGCATGCCCATTTGCAAATAACCCTGTGGGTATTACGAATGTTTCTCATTTTATGCTCTTTAATTTCTCTTAAAAAAACAAACAAACAGACACTATGTATTTTTCTTGATATGACAGAATTTGTTTTGTTATTTGTGCCTTTTGTTAGACCTAAATTTGGCCACTGTGCATCACAATCCTTCTTCTTGTGATTTGTAACACAATGATTTAGGTTTAAGATTACAGCTTCTCTGGTTTCTTTACTCCTCTATGACAGTAAACTCAATATGTTGTGGACAAAACAACACAATTGAGGACGTCATCTTGAGCTTTGGGAAACACTGATCAACATTTTTCGTCATTTTCTGACATTTTATAGACCAAATAACTAATTGATTAATCGACAATGAAAATAATCGTGAGTTGCAGCCCTACTTAAGATGTGTTTCTTGGCAATGATTGCAATTGTCAAGAAGGTTATTCTCTGTAAAATGACTGCATGGCTTTTTTTAAAAAAAAAGCATTATATCGGACTTTAAAAAAGCATAATATACCTGTAAATACTGTCTGAAATGTTGAAAATATAACCCACTGTAGTCCTGGTTTTAATGATGACTACTTTGAGCTCTATTTGATTTTCATATGAATAGCAGTAAAATATGTGTGGTACAGTCAGAATATAACCGGAGGCCTGGAGTCAGTGTAGTGCATTAGAACGCCCTCCAGTGGACATTTGTGATCCAATGTCCTTTCACTCATGTAAAAATAATCTGTATTGAGGATATGAGTAGTGGTGGGAGAAGAAATTCCCAGTGTGCAACAGTGTATACAGCAGAAAATAAAAAAAAGATGATGACAGATTTATTCAATAATTGCTAGCAATGAATAAAATAGTGTTTGCTTTGAGTCCTTGTCAGGTAATGGTTTATTTTGCTGCCTAAGTGGCTTCCTAAAAGTTACTGTGAAGACTCACCCAGAGGAGCGTGCATGACTGGAGACAGCTGGGACAGAGACTGCAGCATCAGCAGCAGAGTTCGCATAAGCAGCCTTGCCTGTATATCCAGGGATGGTGGTGCGGCTGGCACTGATCACAAGTTTACACATTATTTATCAGGATCTGTTACAGGAGGCTGAACATCCCCATGTGAGAGGAATTTCAAAGGCAAAAGCTATTTGAGAATCTGCTTTAGTCACCCAGGGTGTAATAAAAAATATTTCAAGTGCAAAATATATTTCATGCTGAATTAATGGAGCTCTTGAGATCCACGGTGAATGTATGCGTGTGTCATAAAAGTGTTTTACCGTGCTGTAGGCGCATACGGGGGCACGATGCTCCTCTTCAGGGTTAGTGGGTGAAATAATTCATCCATGTTGTCAATGGTATGCATGTTCTCAGAGCCGATCGTACCACTGCATATACATGAGAACATAAAGGTCAGCTATTAGGACACTGTGTTTATGAACTCATGCTCACATGTGTAAGACATTTGGGTTGACCTCTCAAATTTGAGGTACTCACGTGTACAGAGGGATTTGACCTGACCTCGGACATCCACTGCAGCTGGGAAGAGCAGAGAGATATTGCTTTAAAGCCTGTGATCATCATTAAAGGGATAGTTCAGATCGGTTGTATGAGGTACTTATCCATACTCAGTGTATATTACCTACAGCACATGGCAGTCGGCACGCCTCCAGTTTGGAGAAACAGGCAGATTCTATCCACGTAACAAAAACGACTGTTTGTGTCGAAGGAGTCTGGTGGCTGTGAAGAGAGCATAGATAACGGCTTCAGTTCCCCGTCAGAAAGGGCTGTCTGATGGGAAGGTAAAGTGATGGAAATATTCTAAATATAGCGTACACTTAAACTGATATTGTTTTTTTTAGGTGGGCCTTTCTTTTAGTTGGCTAAGATACGTTTTGCTGCTGGCCCCTGTCCACAGCAGTGCACCGCTTAGCCAAATTGGAGGGGTGACGATCGCCATCTACTGTAGGTAATACACTGACTGTGGATAAGTACGTCATACAACCCCACTTTAAACAATCCAAACTATCCCTTTAATGTAACTGCTGACGAGTCATTGGTTGTGCTGGAAACTTACAATGATATGGGTTTCTTGGCATCGTTCCTCGATCGAAGCTGCTGCCTGTTCCACTCAGCTCCAATAGACTTGGAAAGGACAATAATGACAGACCTTTCAGCAGAAGTTATGAAGCACCTTTATTAACCCAAATATCCTCACTTCACTATATTAACACACATAGATAGACAAGAGACAAGGACACGCTGGTCAATGCTACATGCGGTGTTTTATCATCAGTACATTAGAGGATAATGTCTAGATATTTTATAGATTTTTCTTATTATTAACAAATGGGAAGACCAAACCCAACAACGTGTTAGTCTGTCTCTCAACACTCTCCCACTTCCCCAGCCCATTGTTCCTACTGTAGATCTTAAATATATTCAAAATATAGTTACAAAAATATTGTTTCATTGCACTGTAGCTTTTGGGGACTTTTTTCAGCAACGGATATTAATACACATTTTCTCATATTTTAGTGAGTAATGCAGCAGGATGGCTTATGTGGGATGGACTGCAGCGCCCATTGAGTAACAGAGTGCATTTAGGACAACAGGGAAAAAAGGAGGATCAAGTTATTGTATGATTTGTTCTATTCTTGGGATTTGATGGCAATAAGAAAACTATAGAATATCACCATACCTGTACTTTATCTGCCTCCTTCAGTTTCTATGGTGAATTTTATGCAAGTCAAAACTCACAAAAAATGTTCTGCATTGTTTTAAGGCACAAGGAGCACATTGCTGTACAGCACAAATAGTATTGTATGGTGGAGTGAGAGAAACTAATGAAGAGAAAGATATACCTTTCACTAAAAGCAAATATAAAACACATATAGTTCTTAGTAGGGAACGTGCTCTTCATTTGTTTGTTTTTTATTCTCACAATAATTACATTCAGGTTGATTTTTCTTGATAAGAAATGACTTGAAAACCATCACTCCTTAATTACTTCATGACTGCAGTTTCTCTCTGTGAAATATTTTGTTTCATCCATGTTATATTTGCACCTCTCTACAGAATAATCAGCTATTACAAATGCAAATTTCCATAAGTCAGTTGTGTGTGAGTGTAAACCTCGAGGAGGCCACAGCTGGAGAGAAAGAAAACAACTGAGTGTTGGTCACAGCTTGTTCACTATGGCTAACCTGCCACAGCTGAGGTCGACTATTGTAGCGCCTTGATGAGGGACGCTCACTCACTGGGTCCGCCATTTTATCCAGAGTTGTTTCTGGCGCCTTCGGGCGCCGTGGTAACTTTGTATCCCAACTAACTTCCTCATAACTTCTGCAAACAAACAGGAAATCCCGGCCATTAAACACCAGAACAGAGTGCTTTGAGTGTAATTGATTAACTTGATTCCCAGAAGTTATTAGCTTTAATTTGAATTCCTAAACAGCCCCCTTCGTTGCACAAAGTATATTAGACAGCTTATTAACTGGGGAGCCAATTCTTCCCGGAGGCTTTAAACAGGGCCACAGTCCATTTACATGATTTCATTGAGCAGCAATTAACACAACAAGAGGACACACTGCTCCCTGATGACATCACTGGAGCACGAAATCAAACCTACTCACTCGCAATAACCCTCAAGGAAAAATGACACTGTACATAATGAATTATGTGGGAGGTGAGCTTTGTTTAGCCTTACCGTTACTGAAAGGAGACAATTAAAGGCCACTGTGTTCTGACCTCTGTGTTGCAGAAGTGTATCTGAAGCGCTGAAGTGCCGGTGAGTCGTCTGTCCACAGTCTCAGATCAGCAGAGAGGCCATCCTTCAAAAAATAACATTCATATTTGTATTATATTGTCAGTGGTTTCATTTTCTGGCCATTTACAAATAAGGCAGCAAGCGAGATTAGGATGCAAGATGCAAAATTGTCACTTTTTGTGTTTACATTCTTCTGTATTTTACTTCCTTTTTCTTCCTTTCTTTATGTCTTACATAAACACTGTTATATGACATAAAGATTAAAAAAAAAACAAGTACAAATGAAACATTACTCCTCACTTAAAATCTCATACAAGTAGACCATTAGTTTGTAATATATACAGTATAATCCATACAATATTATTGGAGATATTTTAGTCTGGACCAAAGTGGTGGACAGACTGACGGACATTATCATCAATAGAGCTGTGCAGCTCACTTGCCTAAAAACACCAAATGCTGCAACACCCCTTACAAGACAGAGAATAAACAGGGGACACCCTCATGTATGTCCCTTGGAATAATTAGACGTAGCCTATGTTTTACACCTCTATAGTCTTTGTTAGGTGAAAAAACAACACAAGTATCCTGTTTCCTGTTTCTTTGAAATATATCAGACATGTACTAAACATACTGTATTTGGAGATTCTAATAGTTACGGATCATTTAAACTAAGAGACTTGAGAATCACTGGTCTAAATGACATAATGCAAAACAAAAGTAAAGACACAAATCCAGATGTACTCTCTCACAACTTGATGTTTTCCACATCGACAAGCAGCACCGTGTTCACCACGCTCCTCCCATCTCAAACTGCTTAAATGCAGCCATCAATCAAGCCTCCACTCACGAGACGACACTTTAAACTCATCACTACAGCAGAGTACCGCAAGCTTCTCCTAAACTGCGATATTGTATGTCAAGGTAATTATGATTACTTCAATAAGCAGACTCAGAAACAAAATAATAAAGCATGATTATGTTCTCAAAGTGAACATCTGCCTACTTAACAGTGGGCTAATGTGATGCTTTATGAGACCCAAAGGGTGTGTTTATAGTTCAGTTTCATACTTAATATATGTTTGTGTTGTGATGGTGAAATGATTAATTGAACATTGATCTGATGAAATATAATTTTTTTTTTTTCTATAAAATAAGCCAGCATTAGCTCAAGCATTAGTTTGAGGTGTCTGCACCGCAGTCTATTGAATATATAAATGAATGACTGTTCAGAGAGTTAAAGTGGAGAAATGAAGTCAAATGAAAACAAACATCTGTTAGGGTCTATGTAGTAAATACATATTGTTTTGCAAAGTTCTTTAGCAGGAAAGCTAATTCAGTCATTACCCACCTGAGGTCCAGTGAGCGGAGCTCCTTTAGCCGTCGTCCTCAGTGAGCGTGGTTGAACTTTAACAGGATTGGTTGAACCTTTCGATGACATAACAACGATTAAGTATCTGGGACACAGGCTAATTATGAATATAACTATAACTATGCACAGTTGTGACTGCTCTCAAGGCTAGGTCATCCCGCCAGGGTGTCCTGGGGCAAAAATCTACCATGGGCCCCCCATTCCTCCGGCTGTCTGTGACTTGTGTATGAATCAGGTTCCTTTAAGTACCCGTCCAGTACAGAGCACACAGCAGACTACAAATGACACTTTAATAATACAGTGTTGTGCCTAGAGACACAGAAACCAGCTTTCCACCCTATTACTACCTGCCAAAGGTTTGTTGTCTGTCAATGTGTGAGTGACAATTTGATTAAACAGAAATGTATGTAAGCACAGTATCAGCTGAAATAGTAAATACACGGCCCTTATCAAGGCTACAGTTAGGCTAGCTAAGTCCTCCAATGAACACAAGTCCAAACCTTGGGTATTTATTAAGAATAAACATCTACAAAACTGCAATAAAAGCACAAATGGAGAACAGAAATCCGAATAAAACTAATATACATTATACTGACACCATGTAAGGCTCCAATTTTATAGAATTTTAGTCATCTGGCAGTAAATGACTAACTAGCTAATAACTAGCTTACAGCTATGCTAGCTATCAATTAGCTTGATTTGAGACTGCAGCAAAAAAAAAAAAAAAAAAAAACAGCATGCAACTATATTCAGCTTAGACTATCTAATATTTGATTAAAACTAAATACTTACATGCTCACTCTGCGCTCTCTACCATGCTTCATAAATAATGTGCCTTCACTAATACTACTGCTGTCGAATGAGCAGGAGGGGGCACTGCAGTACCCAAAGTCTTGTTTAACCGTTTTAAATGCACCCAAACAAAGCCAGAACAATAAAGGTCCTAAAACTAGATTATGACACAAAGCCCTTCTATAAACCATGCATAGGTACATGTGCAGGAACCACCTCAAGGCCCTTATTATAATGTTTCTTTGTTATTATTAGACATCAAGGGTTGCATGCCCACACAGCGACTGGCAGCACTGACACTTTGATTTATATCCTTAGTCATAATAATTAAATCATCATTTTTTAAAATCTTGTTTTAATGAGCGCCACGCCTCACCATGCTAAGATGGTGTTGATGATGTACAGTTTTCACACCACTTATGTGTGTAGTTAAAGCGGCAGCAGAGCACACCCATCAGTGATGTGGGGAGAGGTCGGAGGTGAAACAGAGAGAGTAGTGAAATATTGCTCTTTTTATCTTGTCTTTTGTGTTTCATAGCTGCACAACAAATTGCCTTTTGCGATCAAAGTGATTTATTGCATTGATTAATCTCCAACTTACTTGAGTAATCGTTTGGTCTACAAACAAAATAGTGAAAAAAGTCTTCAGGGAGCCAGAGGTAATCTATTCAAACTGCTTGTTTTGTCAAAAACAACGGTCCAAGATAAGATATAAGGTCATAAGGGACTAAAGAATGCAAGACATATTCCCATGCTGGAGCCAGAAAATGGTTGTCATTTTTGTTTGAAAAATTATTAAGGCGAGACACTCCAGACGAAAAAATGTTTTTTTTTTATGCACTGATAAAGATTTTGAGAGTTTGGCTATTTTCCTTCCATAACATGTCTTG
Organism: Bovichtus variegatus; assembly: GCA_943593645.1. Lineage (NCBI taxonomy): Eukaryota > Metazoa > Chordata > Actinopteri > Perciformes > Bovichtidae > Bovichtus > Bovichtus variegatus. Next base: position 17,826,685 of record CALSCE010009347.1, read on the forward strand.
TTTCTTACTAGTGGACAGCAAATATCCAAGAATACACATTTAGGTGTTTAGTTTACTAACTTTGTCTATTTGTGTGTGTAGATTTCTCCTAAATTCACCAAAAGTTGGCATTAGATAATGCCTCATTTGCAAATTTAAACATAACATTTCAAACGACTTGTAATACAAAAATGAATTGTTGTAATTAAATTAATCAACTTGGGAAGTTTTTCAATGATGTACCCTATTTACCTGTAGTGTCTTAAAAATGTATGGAATTTTACAATACTTATTTTGAAAGTCCGTTTTCTCCAAATGAGTTTTTTCTCAGACTATGAGCCAGAACTTCACTTCACTACCACCAAACTTTACAGTTGCATTCCTCTCTATATTCTGAAGGTTTTTACAGAGGTCTTTGTTCACATATCATTCAGAGTCTGATTTATAGAACACTTTATTCCAAAGAGTTTTTATTTTTATTTTTATGGCTGTTAATGGAGTGATAAAAAGATATATCCCAAATTCCCTCTGTAAAAACATTTGACTCTAATATGTCAACAATAGTGGTCTCATCCAATGTTCAGATTTCTGTTTCAGAAATGTATGCAAATTGGCACATATTTAATAATACCTCATTTGCATGTTGAAACAAAACATTTCAGAAATAATGTTATTATAAAAAAAAATTCTTAAGTAATTAACTGGAGAAGTTTCATTGTGAAATCCATTAGTTATTAATTTATCTTGTCGATCATTTGACTCATATCATCGAGTTTCAGTTTATTTTTGCGTGTTTTCAGTCGTACTGTAGGTAGGCCAACTTTGACTCCTGTAAATACTGCTGACCTGCACAGCATCTGATATAAATTATGATTAAATATTGTTATCAATGGTGTTATTTGGAGCAAATGTCAATATAATCAGTTATTTTACCACTGAGTCTTGCTCTCAAGGCTGCATCAGGGATCCTCCTGGAGTTCCAGGCCTTGTCTTCGCTCAGGTCTGTTTGTGTTCTCTCTCTGAAACCTGGAGGCGCCCACAGAGCAGAGGCCACATGCTGGAAATCTATGAATTTCGGTCGACCTTTGACCCCCAGGTCCACCTCCGCTCCGGCGCTCAGCTGACTGCAGCAAGGATCCAGCAGGGGCACGTCATCTCGTAAAGGAGCCAGGTTGACACTCTTGTGGGGGTGACTTCTAGCAAAAGGAGAGTTTGCACGTGGAGGTTTCAGCCCATCCCCACCACCAGCCCCGTGCAGACTGGAGTTCAGCCGTCTGATGATCTGCAGCTCTGCAGAGAACGACTTGAAGGGATCCAAAACGGCTGTCATTACTGCCAAAGGAGAAACTGGAGAAAAGTGTTTGTGTCTATATCTGTGTGTGGTAGATCTGCTGGTTGCCCAGAGACCGTCTTTGTTTGCTGCTCGGATCAAATGACTGGTTTGCAATAGGGACAACATGACCTGCTGGCTGTGGAGGTGTGTAGCTCCACATTCCTGAGCACACCATTTGTGTGTGAACATTTTACTCTGTATTTGTTGAAATATGATGGAGAACAAAGATATAATAAACATCCCCTGGTATCTATTTTGGATGCCACACACCAATAATTCACCCCAGGGGAGCATTCATGACAATCATGTTTATAATAATGTCTACTAATTTATCACACTGACCAAATAGAAATGTTTTGTCAGGGGCCCGCTATTGTCCCTGGAAAATTACTCCACTCAAATGTGTTTTGGTGGCAAATAATAATGAGAAGTCTGGGCCCCGCCTCAGGGTTTACTGAACTGACCCTAGAGAATGCTACATTGTTTCTTGTGATGGGTTTGGAATTGTTTATTTTCTTGAAAAAAATATAAAATCCTCCCTGTAGAAGATAGCAGTTGTCTGCTTTTCCTCCAAAACACCACTAGATGGAGGAACAGAGCCTGCATTGCCAGATGCTCACACCAGAAAACAAGACTGTGTATGCTGTCCTGTCCCTCATGAATTTAATGACAGTCCACAAATATCACAGCAAAAATACACGTCCCTGCTGCACTGTTATGATAATACATTATGGGATTAAAAACACCATTATAGCACAACAAGGTGACCATAAAGCTGAATACCTCAGACACACTTTAAGTCCCTGAAGAAATATCAAAAGGATTTTTCTTCTGTGCATGAAACACGCAGGCTAAACAACCAAAAGTGGTGTTAGTTCACTTAAAATATATGTTGCGTTTTTTTTAACATTGACTGTAAACTAAATGAAAATTATGTAAATCACATGGATGTAAAAAGTGTTTTTTTTACAAAGGGTGTAATCTGGTGAATGCACTGGCTTGAAAGAGCTGTCTTATATTCACTGGAGCAAAAAAGCCTCGGTGCCTATTAATTAGTTTGCTTGGGTTGTCTGAAATGAAGTGTGCAAATGTAAATATTTCACATAAATATACAGTATAGGCATACATACTGCATGCTTTATATACATAGTGAAAGCACAAGTGAAAGCACCCTGGCTAGTATGTTTTTCCCATTTTTCTTGGGAGAGGATCACTGTTAATGTGTCAGTGGTGATGATGGTGATGCTTGCTGATAGATGATTTTTACTCAGGCTGCCATTAGCAAATGTAAACACCCAAGAGCTGTTTAAAAGGATGTGTTAAAAATAGCCTAATTAGAGTTATTCTGATAACTGAGTGGTGAATATGCCCGACTCCCACACAGTGTTCCTCCACAAAAGGAGAGCACAAATGACACTTGTGAGATCTGATGTGAGCTCCTTTTTGAAATCGGTCTCCAGATAAAAAAAACATACCATTTGTTGCGTCAGTCTAACGTCTCATGAGAGCTGTGCTGATTGTACTTTCATACATTTCTAATGAATTAGGTTATATTGGTCCTGAGGTCCACATGATTTATTACACTTGGAGTCCATTAATTATTCCCATATCAGAAATTCCTCCATACACCGTATTATATTCCCCCAATGCTTTGTTCTATCCCAATTATTTCAGGGGTTTTACTGTTGTTGCAGGGATTTAAATACCAACCTCAGCCTGTGATGACTGTGTTTTTCGCTGGGAATCAGATATTGCCAGAGCGAGGAGTCATTACCATCAGAGCAGCCCTTGTTACAGAATCCTGTGTTATTAGTCAGCTTGTCTGCCATTCTCCAGACTCCTCCACAGTCTCAGAAATTATTTAAATCGCACATTTTGCCCATGGTGCTATAGGCCCAATGCTACAGTGCAGCAGCCATTAATTTGCACAGGCTGCATTCATCAGAGGGAAACTTTCTGCTGCTGCCGCTGCACAGGGTCATCAAGGCAAAGTCACAATGGTAGTGTTGTGGCTGAAGACAATATGGGCTGATGCTGCTCTGGGCAGGGCATTATTTTTGTTAATAAGACAACAGGGTTGAGGGTGACCCAGGATGACAACTCGGGATCAGACAGGCAGGGCCGGAGGAGATATGGCTCGCGGGAGCGGGGAGTGGATCATCCAAGAGTGGAGAGGACGCTCCAAAAAGTAGACAGACCGCATCCTTCATCACAAACTGTGCAAGGGACTTCAAGAAATTAAACAGATAAATATGAACAGATGACAGACAGGTATGTTTGCAATTATTTATGTTATTTCTACATAGAGCTTTAATGCATTGGGTGCCTGCAGATACCTGTAGGGCTATATCTCATGAAAGCACCCGTGTAAAGCCATCTCTTTCTATGCATGAGATAACATTCAGGGCATAACAAAGAACCTGATGCTTAAGGGGAGACACTGCAGGTGAAGAGAGTAATAGTTTTAATTAATATATTACCAAGACACTTCCCCAGTTGATTAGTTACATTAAGAAAAACATGGTTTGTATTACAAGTTTTATGAAATGTTATGTTGTGTCATTATGTTATTAATTATGTGCATTCATTCACAGAAATATGAACATTAAATAAAGCCAGGTTCAAAGTCCTTTCACTGCATAAATCAGAAAATACTGTAAACAGCCCTTTTTTTTTTTAAATCACTTTTTTTCCACATTTATAGGAATAAAATGTTATATAAATCCGGCTATGAATGATATATGAACAAAGCCCTCTGCCAAAACCTTCAAAATATGGATACAATTGAAACTGGAAAGTTTTCTGCATGAAGTGGAGATTTACGACACAGTCTGAGAAAAAACTAATTTAGAGAAAACCGTCTTTAAAGATATGTAATGTAAAATTTCATACATTTTGTAAGATACTACAGGGGAGTGGGGGTAAACACATTTAACTAATAGACATCACCATGAAACCTCTCCAGTTGACTGCTTCTATTAAGAAAATAAATTTTTTTACTACAAATTTTCTGAAATTGTATGTTTAGATATGCAAATGAAGCATTATCTAATGCTAACTTCTGGTGTATTTCGGAGAAATCTACAGACGAAAAATAAACAAAGTTAGTAAAATGAACACCTAAATGTGTATTTTGGATGTTTTCTTTCCACCAGTCTGAAAGAAAACAAAGTCGCCCAAACTCTCAGAATCGACAGTGCATAAAAAAACGATGTTTTTGCCAGGAGTGTATTGCCTTAATGCATCCACTTCTGGGACTATGTCCATATGTCTTGTAAACTGATGAAAATGCACAATCACATTTATAGCATAAGGGCCTTAAGTCATAGCTTATGGGTCACATTCATCGGTCACATTCATCACAGTGTAAAGGCAGTGCATCGATCAGCGCCCGATGACCAAGCATGCATTAGATTTGGGCAAATTGGCTGAAGTGAACTCCGTCTCAAGCTGTGCGCCACCTTCAACCATTTGGAAAAATCCAAACAGAATGCACAGATGAAGTTCCCACGAGCGGAGGGTGTAGCCATGTCCTCAGAGAGTGGCCGAAGGCTTTATTACAGTGCTGACTCCCTGCCCTCGGTTGCTGCAGCTCTCCGCTTGTCACACTCAGTTAGCTCAATGGAGTAATGAATAGGCCGCTGTACATTTTTCATGAGGGTAGTGGGAGTGAAAAATCTGCTCTTTATAATGCTTTTAATATGGAAGTTTTCACACACACTCATCCCCCGCAGAGCAGCCTCTGGGCTATCATGATGCTGCATGATGTTTAATGCTAACATTCCCCAGGGAGAGTCAGCATAATGCAATGCCACTTTCTGTGATGAATATGTTGACTACAGCAGACATAGTAGCAGCTGTACATCACTAAATGAGTTGGGATAACAGTCTTCCTTGCAAAGAAGGCAGGGGCTGCAAAGGAAATAAGTGGTGGGCAAAAAAAGCTCTTACTGTAGCGTACTGTGAGTCGCCCCTTCAAGTCTCACATCATTACAGTAATTGATTAGATTACAGGGAAGGAAACACAACCATGAGCTTCCAGAATTGGAGGACTACTAAGTATGAAAGAGAGGAATACCGATACAAAGATAAATTACGATGCAAGTAATTAAGCAAATGACAAACGGTTGTTCAATTTGTAACTATTTCAAATGTACTATTTTCAACCATTTAACGTGCATGAAAACACATGATGGCTCGACTGCCCATCTGGGGTTTTAGATCAGTGATTTCCAACCAGTGGTAGATTACTGCAGTTTTCAGGGGGTAAGCTCTGTGGAAAGATTGTGGAGAAGCTCCAGTAATTAAGAAGAACAGATATTAATTTAAATAATTAACTAAATGTAATGGATAAACAGTTGAAACCGTTAGCTAAAGGTAGCCTAATTTATAAATGGGTACAATAATTAGCTTAAAGTATCCTAATGGATAAACAGAAATAATTAGTTAAAACTAATGGATAGACAGTAGAAATAGTTCACTAAAAGGAATGGATAAACAATTTAAATATTTATAATATATAATATAAGTAATGGATAAATGGTTTAAGGGCCCAGCTTCTGCCATTCCAGATGGCCAGTAGTGAAGAAAACTTCACCAAACTAAGCTAAAAAAAGATCATTCAATTGTATGAATAAATATTGTAACATCCATATTTTTGTCTTGCCTAAATCTAATGAAGGGTGGTGCTGATGAAGGGGTACTTGAGCTCATCTGATAGGATGACAAAAGGTTGGGAACCACTGTTTTCTATTTTCTCCCTCTCGTGGTGAATAAAGGAGGCATAAACCAATCCACATCCATGCTTTAGATCTGTGCGCGACAACACACCTCTGATTTTCAATTACAAATAAGACGTTGCATTAGGCAAAGAAACACTGAAGGTAATGGACTTTTTCTGTTCCTCAGAAAGATGGACGTGTCCCTCGAGACCTTGGTTTCCATTATTAAACCTCCACCACGTTGGCCACCTAGGCTGTTTCCATTCCCTCTGACTAAAGTGAAATTACCTTTTGAGGCTTAAACACAGTAAAGAAACCACAGAGCGGTCCCCCACAGTCTGAACCTCCATTTTCTCTCTGCCCAGGTAGGGCTTTGTATGTTCTTTGGGAGGGCAAAAAAAAGGAAAAAACTAATTCTGCCAGCTTGTTTTCATTGAGGTCTGACGTCTTATAGTTTTCATGTACAAAATATCCCAAGGGAGTCTACAGGATGTGAGGCTGTGGCTAATATATTCACTGGGCATTCTCACAATATGTATCAAGACCTGGATGATGAATTACCATACAAAGGCCATAAAAAATGAAAAAAAGAATACTCCAGGATGAACGTTGTTGCGCAAATACAAAACGCTTTGTATTCCACAGGGCTGGCTCAAAAGCTGCTCCCTTTATGATAACCTAACAATCCACAATGCTATCTCTCGTCTGACAGCAACTTATGCAGATGTGCGTGGCTCAGCAGCGCTCTGCTGAATTGAACCCCCCTTGAAAAGTGTTCAGCAAGCAGGTCACATTGGTGTTGGCTGTCTGTTGTGGATGAAATGCTGAAGCGCTGTCCTCCAAGACGCTCTAAGTCGTGTTACTCACCTACCTGGCCTATAACAGCCTGTGATGGATAGGGCCAGACTGAACCTGCAGTCACATCGAACCCATGTCATTTAGAGAAAATAGGGGATTTGCTTCCTCACAGGCTTAGATTACTTCTTAACACCAATACAAAGTTGTGTGTTTGCTTCCCACATTCTGTCCTTCCAAGACCAGGTAAACGACACATATCTGTCACTGTGTGAGAGCATGTGCTCCCCAGATGTATGAATGGCGAGACAATTCAACACTGCAACAGTGTTACCTTCATCTGGAGGCAAGACAAGGCAGGGCGGTGAAATTGAAAATGTGAATGTCTGGCTAATGGCAGAGGAGGAGTGCTCGAGATATAATACCAAATCTATAAAGGACAATTTCAGGCCCAAGACTCTAGAGACTTAGGCGCTCAATCATGAAGTGATTCACTCAGATTGATCAAGGAGCGTCGTAATCACATGGGAATGTTACATGTGGCTCCAAGGATGACTCGCCGAACTGTAAAGAGATTCAAAGCTGGATTTCATGGATTTGAGGTGATGTGCTTTCAGAAGGTGCAAATAGAATCCTCAAAGCATTTTAGCAGCATTTAGCAGCTGTCCAGTGAAATTAATGTGCAGAATAGTGGGATTTTGAGGAATTAAGTCGCCAACAGGAAAAACAAGCGGGCTGGAATTCACTCTGTAGTCTCACAGCAGAGATTCAGAGAGCTGGGCCCTTTGAAATTCTGCTGGGAGAATCCCAAATCTACTAATGAACTGCACTGTTGATAACATTCCCATATTAAGCAGAAAGCCTAAATGCACTTACAGATAACAAGGCTTCTTTTATTTAAAGTGATAAAGTTAAAAGCTCAGTGTTCCCTCAGAAATTGAAATAAATGCTGCAAACATGACATTAAATATTCATAACCTTCAACTGTGATCTAGCGCTTCCTGTTTGAAGAAACATGTGCAACAACAAAAACAAATCCTACATATTTATTTAGTTCTAATCTAAGTGACAAGCCCGTGAAGGTAGATCATTACAGCATGGTGGGAAGGTTAATTCTTCATGTAGATATAATAGTTATTCCAATCGTTTAAACACGTTTCCCTATTGACACATTTCTTCTAACTCCAAACACAAAACTGAAAAGTGTTAACCATTTTGTCAAAACTCTACAAATCTCCAGCCAAATTAAACACGGCACTCAAAACTATGTTTTCTCAAAACCGATCATTTCCACCAAAACGATGGACACAGCCATCATATGCTTATCTGGTGTTGTTGTTATTTTGGTCCCAAAATAGGTTGCAGTTTTATGTTACATACAGTACAAAGGCTGTTAGGATAAAATAGAAAAGACAGACAAAAATAAATAAATAAGTATTAATACCTGGCAAAGTACTCAAAACGGCTTCTGTGACACAAACACAGACTCACAGGGTGAAAACAATCCCGTCGCTGTTGCTGCTGCTAAATATCCATCTCTTACTCAAACAATGCACCTGGTGCTCACATACAGTCACCTGGAGAAGACGGAATCACACGCAGACCAACAAACAATGGCAGAGACTGAGCAGGGCCTGGTCCAGGCCTGTGGTCTTCTTCTTCTTCTCCTTCTTTGAGGTTTTACAGCTCTTGGCGATGTTGCATTACTGCCACCTTCAGGTCTTATTCTTACTCAGTGTCCATTCATTCTAAAGCTGTCTTTCTGTCTCCACAATCTAATACATTTTTAACATTGTCCTCTATCGGCCCTATTTTCCATCACCGTATCATCATTTCTTGTCTTTGCTGCATGATATAAGGATATGTTCAACTGCCTCATGGCATAGATCGCAAAGACCCGTTGGATGTTTTCCAACGATGAAAAGCAAACTGTTAATGATACTGTGCCCAACTCTCAGCCTGCTTGATATTACTTGCTTTCTCTGTTTTGTTCCTCTACTTCTTAACACACCTACTCTGTTTTGGATTGAGTGTAAATATCTCTTTTTTTAGTGCGTTATCCAAATGCTGTTGCCACTGCTGATTTACCTTGTACACTATACCTTCCCCTTCTGATTTTAAAATGTAATATTGATTCCAACAACTAATTTTCTGACTTCTTCTTTTGCCAACTTGCCTGCTCTCTCGTTTCCCCAGGATCCCTGGATGTTTTTGGAGCCACATGAACGTCCCTTCAGGCCTCTTATCAGTTCAGGTAGGTTGAGACTAAGTCCCGCCCCCTAGGACTGGACTGGAGGGAGGATTTTCTACATGCATCTATATTCTGAACTTTAAAGACAAACCAAGCTGCAAAAACATTCATAACATGTTCATAAAATACCTCCTTGCTCCATATTTTGCACTGCAATATGACATTATAATTTAATAGAATGGGAATGTATAATTCTCTAAACAGCTTTTGGAGAAATTGGAAATATTTGTCTCAGTATCTCCCTCAAGCATGTGTAGTTAACTTATTCAATAAGTGACTGGCTGAGAAACATATTAAACATGTCAAAAAAGGAGGAATGTGCTGGAAATTCAAAATGGTATAAATTGATAGAAACACATTGGACATGGATAAAAAAAAAACTAACAACGTCAGTTATTATTATTCAATTCAAATTTATTTTGTGAATACTTTGTCATTTAAATGTAAGACAATCATGCAGCCTGAAGCTTCATAGGAAATCATGGTGAGTCTCAGCATTTATACGCGAGCACTTGAGCGTTCCTATTAAATTGAACCCTTAAATTTATAGCTAAGACGAAGCTGCAAAATAAATTGAAGTTGCTTGTAAACTTTTATGTACTAATATAACAAAATATGATGCTAACACTCAGTATGTTTAAATTTGAATAAATGTCAGATTTTCAATCATGACTGCCATTGAAAAGATGATATTAGTAAACCCAGCAAACTCAAGGGGAAAACATAACATTGATAGATGTGAACATGTTCCCATTCTGATTATATAAGAACCAAGGTTATATGTTATAGGATTTCTTCATTTGGTTTTTCCCATTTTAAAAAACCTTGAAAGCCAGAACAGTTTAGTCAGTATTTAAATATTTATATTTAAATATGCAATGCTCACAGATTGCAGTTGAATTGTAATGTACAATATGCCCTTGTGGACAAAATAACAATTTACAGTTCAATACAATCCCATTCAAAAACACTGACAACCATGGAGTTAATTTGAACACAGTAACCCTGACAGTCTCTCCTGAGTGCAGCCAGTAGGTGAAACAAGGTGAGTGTGCGGAGCCTCATCATCCCCCTCACATGTCATTACTCGCAGGTTTCGTGGGACCATAACGTGCAGAACTGGCCTGAGGAGGATTCTGGCTTTCCTATGAAAACACATTGCTGCAAACATTTAAACGGTTCTGCACAGTACAATGTTGTGAAACATTTATTTTTGCTTAAAATTCATTTCAGTTACACTGTTATAAAGTTTCCAGTCTCAAAGGAGTTTGCACACAGCCTGAATTGTAAATTAATCCTGAAAAGTTTCCCTTTAACTGACTTTAAACTGTTTTTGAAGAATTCTGCTTGAAGTCAAACTACCCTGAAAAAAGTGTTACGTTGTTTTGATAGCCAATCATCCATTTCTATTTTTTAGCTTAGTATAAAAGTATAAAAACGGATGTATCTCATTTTACTAGCTGATCCAACCTTGAAAAATGAAAATACGTTGTTCCTTGACAAAAAACAAAGTTGTTTTCGGAAAAATGTACCACTTTAATCTCAGAGATTATCCATGTTTTTTCTTCTCTTTAATTTATGACTTTAATTTGGGAAATTCAGATTTTTCTTTTCACATTATATTAATCCCTTGCCCCGTCTCTGTAATTAATATTTGTTTAACTACAATGGCTCGAATATGTCGGAACATTTAGATGTTTTCGTCATGATGATTATTTTGTGTTCTCTGTCATCTAAAACCAGACAAGTGGCATCACAGTGAAGAGGTGCTTTATTTTGAAAAACAAAAGTGTCCCACAACCCTTTAAATGGTTGTTTCTCAGTCATCATTACATTTATAATATGTTGGCGCGAAAGTTGGCATCAGGCACATTAAGACAATATTGTTTTTTTGTTTAAAAAAACATGACCAATTCAATAGATGTTTTTTCAACCATATAGCAATAACTGAGCGCAGGGCTCCTCTTTTTGATGAGTATTGTTACGCTAATGCTCCAATTTTGTTTCTAAATAATTGGACTGATCAGTTGGCATAAAAATATAATCCTCATCAAGGACAGTGCTAATGTGACAGTAGCCTATGTCTACATAAACAAACGTCTTCATCATTTTGCCCGTGATCATTTGTAACACAAAATAAGGTCAAACAGGAAAACACACTAATATCAACATACCGGGAAACAGAAATAGGTCTCTCAAGCTTCTAGAGAAAGCATTTGATAATTGCTTTTTTATTTATTTATTTTTTAAATGTGACACTTTGACACCAGAGATTTGTGAAACAAGACCAAAGCCTCGGTTCGACTTTTAGATTTCTCCAGGGATGCTTTTTAAATCACTTGCGCTGGTCAGTGATTTTAATCCGGTCCGATGTCCAAACGTTGGTCATTTTTCACCTCACAGTAATTACAGCGACAGACGCCTACTGTTTTATGGCAAACTCGCTGGTCCTCCTGTAATTAAATTCCCATCCAGGGCAACGTCCTTGTATTTTATAGTGGAGTGAGCTTTTTCTGTCTGAAGAGCTGCTTTTGACGTTTGTATGAAAATATACAGCAGGAAGTGGAAAATGTTTTTTCTGACCTGATAAACAAAAGCAAAGTTAGCACAGTGCAGTTTGACGAGTCCTGCTGAATGTCCATTTCTATTACAGACCACGGCCTTGATTTTTGCGATGGTCAAAAAAAGTTTTGTGACTCTTTGTGATAATTTGCGTTTTTTTGGTTGTTTTGCTTCCCTTTCAAGACGTTTTGCATTTCTTTGTAGTCGTATTCTGTCTGTCTTTTGTTGTTTTGCGTCTCTTCGGAGACGTTTTGCATTGTGCAGGACTGATGCAGTCTGACCGACAGGCTGACATTGCCACTAGCATAACTACAAACAAATTGTTTGTGGAATAGAGGGGACTTCAAGGTTTAACTGACAAAAGCAAATAAAGGAATTAGACAAGGTCTGCGTTCATGGAATTTGTAAGAGGAACTCTTAACTCTTGACTGAGTAAACTTTTTTATACAATGGAAATTACAGAGGCATTTTTCTTTGTTATAACATTTCACAATCCTTTATCAAGGGCCAATAATTCTGTAGGACATTTTGAGTTAATACCTTTATATTTGTGAGTTACTGAAGGTCTTGTCTAGTTGTGAAGCTGCATGCTGATGAAGCTTTCAACTTTCTTGTTGGCCAGAGTTGTGTGTTTCCCAAAACTTATAACGTTTTAATTTCAAATGACAGAGCCAGCCGATTGCTATAGATGAATAATGAATTTCATCACCTACCGTAATATGAACACACATCTCTTCTCAGTGCGGTGCTGTGCATTGTCCAGAACAGGGCAGAACCCTAATTACACAGTTACAGCATCGGGGAGACGAGACTAATCTCTTATGGGTTTCTCCAACAGATGTGTCCAATTAATGGCCTGTCTTTGAAGGAGTTTAGATGCGTACCACTCTGGGAATTTTATTTCAAAGCGAAAGACCCAGCCTCGTTTCTGAGGAGTAGACTTTTTTAGGCAGTCTTAATCATGGCTTTTCCCATCCCTTTATGCACAGATCTGACGTTGAAAAACTGCTGCAATATGAACCGATCTAAAGCCAATTGTGAATGTTAATGACCTCGACAGAGCAGATAGGAGTGACGGATAACATCCCTGGTCAGAGTCGCTACTTCATTGGCGCATACACAGCAGGTAAGCTGATTAGACATAAGGGAGTATTATCTTGTAAAATGAGAGAATAGATACGACACTGGAGTAATTCCTCTAAATAGTAGGAAATTGAGGGGGGAGCAGGAAAATGACTTTGTAAGTACAAAGGACTGGTGGATAGGGGAGAAAAATGTCCTCACTCAATTACCACGTGTATGCACGGGCCCTGTTTTCCTTGAGTGAATGAGTTTGGTCTCAGAGTACCTTTACAGTCGCAGAAACAGAGGACTTAAGGCTGGCCAGGAAACCTTAATAGATCTGTGCCACCGCTCCCCTACTACTCTAAGAGAAGCCTGTCACGTAGCATGTACATGCATTTAGGCTTATTTACCTCGATCCTGCCGGCTAGCTGACAGGCACGTCTCACTGCTGGAGATGCAACACCGTTGTCTGGCAACCCCTTGATCAAAGAGTTTTGCGGAGTGGCCAGCACATTGCAAAGGGTGACACAGAGAGAGAGCCGCGCTGCAAATGCAAAAGATGACAGGAAAAAACAGAAACATAACACCTGCATCCATTCATCACAGCCTGCCCTTCAGTGTTCATAACCTGAACTTGAATTATTAATCATCGTTTTTGATCTGCTGCTGGTCGATGGTCGATGGCTCTACCACATTCATCAAATTGAAGAAGAAGACAAAGGCTTATGACCTTTCAATTTCTAAATTGTACAAGCAAATTGGGATCTATGACATCGGAGTGTCCAGTGTGGCTTTTTATTAATGGAGTCGAAAATCCAGAGGCAACTGTTGAGATTCTGTATTCCAACCTCTCTTGTTTATACTGGAATGCATATTGCCATTGAAAATAAAAACCGCAGCATTGCTAAATAAATTAATATCCTCATGATAACACATTAAATATTTACCTGTAGTGTTCACACACACCGTTCACATCCTGGAGCTTAAAAGCTATAAAAGGATTACACCTAAAAGTTGTTCACATTTGTCACACTCACATTAACTGTGATATCTGAAACACTAAATTTGTAGAGGAAATTGGGTTGCTTGTTCCATCTCAGTGTCATTTGAAGTCTGTCAATGTAAAACACCATCCAGCAAACATGAAGACCTGCAGCTGAAAAGTACCATTTGAGCATTTACAGAGCGCAGAATGGCATTTATTTGAAACAATGAACACAAAGTACCAATAGAAATACAAAAAAAGCACTTTCAAATCAAAACACACATTTGAACATCAGAAAGAGATAAAAGAAATCAAGAAACAGTCAAAGTCCTCTTGAATTCCCTTTTTTTTTTTTTCTCCGTAGTTGTTTTTGACTCCTCGCTTGATCGTCCTACACAGCAAATCTTTAACAGTTATTCTGAAATGGATCGCACAAAGTCTAGTCTGCACTTTGGTGGTAGAGGGACGGGTGTCAGGATTTGTCCCCGCATGTCGAGACATTGAGGTTTTCACCTCCAAAGACAGCTGTGTGTGTTCTATACATTCTGTTTTATTGACCTCTGGTCCAATACATTGCTTAATAAAATACAGAGGCTATAAAAAATATTTGTTTACTAGTTCAGCATTAATGACTCCTTTATTTTTATATATTCATAAATAATTAAATACATAGATAAATAGATATTCTGTGTGTGGATTATAAACTTTCATAAAAGCATTTATTTTTTTCTCTTCAGTAATACAGGAGTGACTATAAATGCTGAAATGATTGAGGGCTGCTGTCCGACCCTGATGTCCTGACCCTGACCCGGCAGAGTGGGTGAAAGGCCGAGAGTTTGTACGCGTATTTGCGCCGGTGTTGCGAGCCAATGTCCCCTCTGACCGTGCCAGTCTCTAGGTCCGCTGGCACTCGTTCTTACTGCAGGTGGCCTGACGCTCAATCTGCCATGTGCCCTCCTCGTATGTGCAGTAGCAGATTGTACACTCATCAATCTTCACTTCTCGACCGGCCGGTATCACTGATGTGTCCGCGTAGCAATTTGGCCCTGTAAGAAAAACAGGCTCAATAGAACAAACCAGAAAACAAGCCTTGTAATATGTTTCAAATTTGAATCTCAAATGGACCTTATATATCTTTATTGTGTGTCTTTTGCATTGAGAACAACATGTCACATGTTAGGAGTCAGACTCTGAACAATGAAAATGCATGATTTGCTTTGCTCCTGTGATTTAATATGCTGTGGGAAATGTGCTCTGGTCAAACTAAATTAACCGAAACTTGATGATAAGTCAGTTAATGTTTTTGTTGTTCAAATTCTGAACCGAAAAATCATCCTTATGTTGGTGTTTGAGTCATTTTAAAGAAAAAGCACCTGCGTCATTGAGGTTGCACTTGCCTGTGTTATTTTTCTGCTACTAGATCTACCAAGGACACAATGTTCAAAGTATGAAAAAATGCGGTTTAAGGACTGATGACATGGTTCAAAGTCACATTCCTTTGTGCTGCTCGAAGGATCACAATCAGTTTGAAATTCAATGAATTCACAGACACACTTTTCAGTTTGGCTGCATATGAAATATGAAATACAACTAAATAAATGTCAGTGCACTGATTGGAGGCAGCTAGTTAGTTGAGATAAAGTGAGAATATGTAACATTGTAAAAGAAGAAAGAGCACTTTCTTGCTCTTACAAATTAAAAGTTTGGTTCGTAAACAATAAAAGACACCCTACAGCCCAATTATTCTCTCAGGTTGTCTTTTTTAGCTGATACTTCTTCTAGTGAGAGCACAAGCTTATGGTGGGAGCGTATCTATATCCCCAGGGTGCAATGCTCCCCAGCTCAATATATTATCCCATAACATGACACATTAAGGAGACCTTTCAAACAGTTTTATGTTCTCAGCAATGTTTTATTCCCATGGTCAACATGTTGAAATCACCCACCGTCGGCTTATAACCTACTGATGTTATAATACCCCCTCAAATTTGCAGGTAAGACATTGATATCTACACAGTGACTAAATGGACTTTTACCATTCAAACTGCATTTGAAGCGTCCATCTGCCTGAATGGATTCGTGCCCTTGCTGCAGACTGACCGTATCTCAGTTAGCTTATTAGCCTTATATTAACGACCAAGCGGCAACCTCTGGTTCTGAAAAGTTAAGCCAATGCAAAAGTGCATTAAACCCATCCATCCATCCATCCATCTTCAACCGCTTATCCGGGGTCGGGTCGCGGGGGCAACAGCTCCAGCAGGGGGCCCCAAACTTCCTTTTCCCGGGCCACGTTGACCAACTCTGACTGGGGGACCCCGAGGCGTTCCCAGGCCAGTGTGGAGATATAATCTCTCCACCTCGTCCTGGGTCTTCCCCGTGGTCTCCTCCCAGCTGGCTGTGCCTGGAACACCTCCCTAGGGAGGCGCCCAGGGGGCATCCTTACCAGATGCCCGAACCACCTCAACTGGCTCCTTTCTACGCAAAGGAGCAGCGGTTCTACTCCGAGCTTCTCTCGGATGACTGAACTCCTCACCCTATCTCTAAGGGAGAAGCCAGCCACCCTTCTGAGAAAACCCATTTCGGCCGCTTGTACCCGCGATCTCGTCCTTTCGGTCATGACCCAACCTTCATGACCATAGGTGAGAGTAGGAACGAAGATAGACCGGTAGATCGAGAGCTTTGCCTTCTGGCTCAGCTCTCTTTTCGTCACAACGGTGCGGTAAAGCGAATGCAATACCGCGCCCGCTGCTCCGATTCTCCGGCCCATCTCCCGCTCCATTTTCCCCTCACTCGTGAACAAGACCCCTAGGTACTTGAACTCCTTCACTTGGGGTAAGGACTCATTCCCTACCCGGAGTAGACAATCCACCGGTTTCCTGCTGAGAACCATGGCCTCAGATTTTGAGGTGCTGATCCTCATTCCAACCGCTTCACACTCGGCTGCGAACCGATCCAGTGAGTGCTGAAGGTCACAGGCTGATGATGCCATCAGGACCACATCGTCTGCAAAGAGCAGCGATGAGATCCCAAGCCCACCAAACTGCAACCCCTCCCCCCGACTACGCCTCGATATCCTGTCCATGAATACCACAAACAGGATTGGTGACAAAGCGCAGCCCTGGCGGAGGCCAACACCCACCGGGAACGAGTCCGACTTACTGCCGAGAACCCGGACACAACTCTTGCTTTGGGCGTACAGGGATTGGATGGCCCTCAAAAGCGCCCCCCTCACCCCATACTCCCGCAGCACCTCCCACAGTATCTCCCGGGGGACCCGGTCATACGCTTTCTCCAGGTCCACAAAACACATGTAAACCGGATGGGCATACTCCCAGGCCCCCTCCAGGATCCTTGTGAGAGTGAAGAGCTGGTCCGTTGTTCCACGGCCAGAACGGAATCCGCATTGTTCCTCTTCAATCTGAGGTTCGACTATCGGCCGAACCCTCCTTTCCAGCACCTTGGAGTAGACTTTACCCGGGAGGCTGAGCAGTGTGATACCCCTGTAATTGGCACACACTCTCTGGTTCCCCTTTTTATACAGGGGAACCACCACCCCGGTCTGCCACTCCTTAGGCACTGTTCCTGACTTCCACGCAATGTTGAAGAGACGTGTCAGCCACGACAGCCCCTCCACACCCAAAGCCTTCAACATTTCTGGACGGATCTCATCAATCCCCGGGGCCTTGCCACTGTGGAGTTGTTTGACTATCTCAGTGACTTCCACCAGGGAAATTGCTGATGATCCCCCATAATCTTCCAGCCCTGCCTCTATCAAAGAGGGCGTATTAGTCGGATTGAGGAGTTCCTCAAAATGCTCCTTCCACCGCCCGAGTACCTCCTCAGTTGAGGTCAACAGTGTTCCATCCCTGCAGTGTTGCATTAAACCCGCATTCTCTCTAATATGCAACAGAGGGCAAAAAGAAGTTCAATTGTATAGAAGTCTATGAGAAAATGACCCGACTTCTCTTGATTTATTACCTCAGTAAACATTTTCCTGACAAGTTTATGGTCTTATGGATAAATGGAGTAATACATATTTTCAACAAAAAATTTTAGTAATTATTATATGACATGGTTTTGATAATGTTTCAGTTTTAGTTTAAGATTGAAGCTGAATAAGCTCAACCCTTTGACAAATTGATAACATTTTAATGGGTAACACAAATATTTATTTAGATATATATGAGCATATGTATATAAGATATAAGAGTATATGAGTACACCTATTTGAGATTAAGATAATGTACTTTCCAGATTCTTGCTGTTCGGAGTTGTATCCTCGTGATTGTTTGCACTTACTGTAAGTCGCTTTGGACAAAAGCGTCAGCTAAATGAACTGTAATGTAATGTAATATAATGAGTAGGATTACCCAGCCGAATAGGCAATTCATAATTTCGATATAAATTAGTGTGAAGCTCACTGACAAACACTTTGCGTGTCCTGTGACTACTTCATAATAAAAGCCAACTTAGTTTTGCCAGCTGAATGATTTTAATGTGAAGCTGCAGCATTAGGAAATGTTTGCATTTGTAACTTAATACAGCATTTTATCTGGGAATGTCGCCAGTTCGTAATACTGCAAATATATAAAAATTGCATTCTTGCATCAGTGGGAAATAGGCTCAATCACCTCATTGTTGGCTCACGCCACGATAGACAGACATTAAAATCTTTGAGATTATTACTTTAACAAAGGTTTTTTTTCATTCAGACTAGGCTGGGCAACATATCGATATTATATCGATATTGTGATATGAGACTAGAAATCATCTTAGATTTTAGACATCACAATGTGGCATAAAGGTTTTAAAGGCTGCATTCCAGTACATTGATGTCATTTTCTGAACTTATCACTGATGATTATTTATCAAAAATCTCATTGTGTAAATATATTGTGAATGCACCAATAGTCAATCCTAAAACATCATCACAATATCGATCGCTATTTGATTTTTTTCTCCATTTCGCCCAGCCTAATTCAGATTCCATTTTGGATGCGCACATGAAAGGTACTGGAAGGTATTTTGTTCCACACTCCCTATATTGGCCACACCACAAAAGAAAAGGTGAAATCTTGCTGAAGGCAGCCTTCCTCCATATGTAAGGTTGGAATGCACAGTGGGAATTGCGCATAAAAACCGAATTAAGCACTGTTACGCAGTGCTTTAATATAGTTCTGAAGTGCACCCCAAGGGACTGTTCTTTTTTTTATTATTTTGCAGGAAATTGGATCTCACTAATGGAAGTGTTGATGTTGAAGGAAGTAGTTTTTAAGAATGGAGCCCTGTAAGCTTCCCAGAGACGTGCAAAAAAAAGTTAACTACCACAGGAACCTGGTTTATTTTTACTGCTCTGATCCATCTGTCAACATTGGGTGTACAAAAAAATCCACTTTCCAGGCTGACGATACTAAACATAAATGTCCTCCTTGTACAGTATCACCTACAGCATTACCTTCTTTGATACTAGGTGTGATGGGAAGACTTTTCTCGTGAAAGTGCCTCAGTCCCGAACCAGTGACTGGAAAAAAGAGCTCATAAATCATCCATTATCTCTGAAGCCACACTGCAAAATATAAGCACTGCGAGAATTGCTTCCACAACATCAGGTATAGCATAACAATGGCTATTTCCCTTAGACTAACAAGGTCTTGAGCAACTCTGTTGTATAATTAAGATACTGATAAATGGGGAATCTTTCAGCTGCAGCCACCGCGTTTCATTGGACGGCAGCACCCAGAATGGAGCGTGCTGGCACATCAATCAATGGGAACAGTTTGCAGAGGCCTGTCAAAATGTCAACCCTAACACATTTATAAGTCTTCAGATGAACACGCACACACCCTATCTGAATAACAACTCATCCTGTGGCCCAGGCTGCTGTCGCTACTGATTCATCATCATTAGCGCCATTTAGAACACAGTGTCTCGAATAAAGGACGCATATGTCAAGGATATGCTAGGAGAGGAAAATGCGAAAAAATTGTCATGCACTTTACAAAATAAATCAAAAGTACTTCCTCCTGGAGCTGGGATTAATCCACAGCTTGTCAGCCGCTCATTCACAGCAGCATGACACTCATTTGTGTTAATTAATGCATGGATTCTGCGCCACTGTGCTTACTCATTGCAATCACCCTATTATTCTGCCATTCATATAACACCCACCTTTTTGTCATGCACCATTAATCTAATATATCCTCGTCTCTCCATCACTCTCTGCCTCTCACTCTGTGTGGCAGAAAGAGATTTTTATAGGCACGTCAGGCTTCACAAGAGCTTTTCAGCACCAAGAGGCAGAGACAAATGGACTGTGCATGTGCATGAACAGTTGGACCCAAACTGTCACTACAGCGTGTTAGAAGTTGGCATGGGCAGCGTGTGAAAAACATGGCCATTAGCACCTGTGGCTTTTGGCTCTGTAGCAGGGCCAGATAATGGACAGGGAAATGAGGACATCCCGATCATCACAACCCTTTCATTCTGAAATGTTAAAAGCTCCATTATAAGGTAATGGAAAGAGAAGAATAGCAGAAATCACTCATCTTAATGCATTTCTTGAGTACATTTGCATTATAAATGCAGAATAAAAAGGACCTAGCTCTGTAAAGACAGGAAGTGGAAGAACTTTGTGTTGAGAGACGATGATTTAACAACAATACGAATAACTTCTTTCAGAGACGCTGCGTGAAATGGGCTCGGACTTTTAAATTTGAAGCGCCTTGCATCAAAGCTGCAGACAGTGAGCTTTTTAATAAAGTGCCACCTCGTGTGAATGTTTGTTTGCATATGTTGTCTCCAGCTACAGGGCCCACTGGTCATCTTTGTGGCTGAACAAAACAGCTGCACACCAGAAGTGAGACTGTCGCGACGGATGTCCTTCACAGGGACAGACACACAAACCCTCGCCAGCCATCACAGCTGTGTCCAGGTGACAGACTTTACTGAGAGATTTAATTACACCTCGTGAACAGTATTTGAAGCTTTGACGTCAATCTCGAAGATTCTTCTTCTTTTTTTTGCTTCTTTCCATTTCTGTATTGTGAGAAATACTTTTTTTCGTTCAGAAGAAAATGACCCAACTAGCAGACCAAGGCTGCAAACCTCAGTGACCCAGCAGTATTGTAATTGATAAAACATAATAACTAACTATTACCTTCATTATAGTGACCTTTCTCTATTGCAATCATAACTCTGAAGTCCAGTCGTGGATAATTACCTTAGATAATAAAATGTATCTGTGTGATGAAAGAATTAAACCAAAAGGTGAAAAATGAACGAAAGATTTGCGAATTCATTAAATTATGCAAAATGTCCACTTTCCCATTTCAGTTTATCTACAAAATTAAATCAGAGTAGGCTTTAGTATATTATTCCTGATTACATCATGGTCAACATTCATACTGAATTAATTAACTGTCATCATGATGTAGAAGTAACTCAATATTTCAGAAAGAAGCAATCATTTTTGTTTTAATTAACTGTTTGCAAAACCCTTTTAATTGGTTCATGGGTATTTACACTCCAGCAACTGCAGGAATTTGTGTTAGGCAGGGTTACGTTTGCCAAACTCATCAGGTATGGCTCATCCTCTGAATTATTTCTCCTGTAAAAGAAAAGCATACTGTTTTGAAAATGCATTGAAGCAAGAGCAAGTTTTTATTACGTTCTTTATTTATAATACGGTACTCGGGGGTAAAATTGGGATTTGGTAGGGAGCGTGTCTCGGTTCTAGACCATTTCAAAAGGGGTGGGGGCAGGCAATTTAAGGGGCACTAAATATATAACTGTCAGATACCACTACCCCATAGGTCTGTTTTTTTCTTCAAAAAGCTAACAATACACATATAACAATAAACACAAGAATACTTATTCATGTCTTAAAGTACATTTTATTTCTCATTGCCCATGAATCCTTTAAATGTCCCATCTCTGGGGATTAATATGGGGTGAACAATTAAGAAAAACAAAAAAGTTAAGGGGGCCAGAGGGGGGTCTGCTGCTCCCCCCTTGCCCCCCTTTGAACCGCCATTACTCTCACAGAGTTTTTTACACTTCAAGTCTATTTTTGTCGCGTTTAGTGAAGCGAATGTGTTTTGAACTTATTGATAAAGGCTCACTGTCTGTGAGCTTGCCTGTTTCAGTGCAGGCAGATTCTCTTCTCTCGCTACGGTGAGTACGCTGCGGGAAATGGAATCAATAAATCAATACAATACAAGTTACTGTTGATTTCTTGATTTCTTCGTATACTGAAGACAGAGGCAGTGTGGATTGGATGACAGACATGATACTGACCACTTTAACCCCTGACTGTACTATAACATGAGGGATAATTAACCCCTCTAGTGCACGAACATCGCTGCACTTTTGTCTTCCTGTCTTCTATGGATCATCAGCTTAAGAGGAAGCAGAATTCTTTCCCCTGAGAAAGACGGCTTGAGCCTCAGTTTTTTAGCATTACATCTACCATCATGTGTGTATATAAGACCCATTTACAGTTTTCTTTAAAATTATTAGTCAGCTGGAGACAGACAGAGTTTTAGCATCAACATTAGCTTACGCTAACCAAACCAAATTTCAGCCGACAAAATCCACGTCTGTCAGCTTCCAACAAAGAGTCTGCCTTTATTAACTTCTGTGTGACGTTAATAACTTCTTCATTGATGCTAAATATGCCTGTTATCATTGTAAACAGTGTTTCTAGGTCAGCGGTTTTCCCACAGAATTGGGCTACTTTTGAAGTGTTGCCGCAAGTTTAATTTTTTTGTCCTCTCTTTGGGTAGACCGGCGTTGCATGCAAACTAATATCTACAATATCTGTTATATCTATAATAATTTAGGCAATTTATACCCAAATCCTACCAAATTGACTTCAGATCAGCAGGTACAGCTGCTCTCCCCCAGGTAAATGGGAAAATACGGGAAGAAATATACAAAAGAATGGGGAAGTGAGACGGTATTAAAGACTATAGTAACAGCCTACGAGGTAAAACATGTTGTTCGGACAGGAAGAAGAGGAAAAGGAGAAGTGTTTGTGCGTCAGTGATTTGGTCTACACGTTCACAGAGCTGTATTTTATGTCTGATAATAGACTGTATCTAATTTCACAAGGCCAGTTTAGGACCTAGGGGAAAGAACTGTTTAGGGAAAATTACGTTTAATGCTGGCACAATAAACGTTTATGGTGTTAGTTGTAGATATTAAAATACATTTGGCAACAATAGCAATTCTGTTGGACTTGTATGTGGTTTGGCAGTTTTGTTAAATGGGGAGTTTTTTTGGCCTGTTTTTGACGCACAGACCTGGTAACTGTGATTGTAACTACATATGTACCATGTATGAACAGAAAGCTGTAGCAACAGTAACTAAGGGAAGCAGGGCTTAGCAATCAGTCAACTAGAAAGGAGCATTCATTTTTGCATTTATTTATTGATTTAGCTCTGTTTGCTACACTATTCCCTTTCTGTGTTGTGAGGCTGCTTCAAATCGACAAACCACACCATTTCACATCCATAGTCCTATAAACAACTTCCCTTCCACTCGTGTGTTTTTTTTTTTCATGTATTCCTTTTAAAAAGAATAACCTGCCACATCTTTAAAGGCGCTCTATGAATCATGCCTCTCTTGATATAAATGAGTCTCTATCCCTCTTGGCAAACAGGCTACCATGTCTCGTGTTGCTCTATTTGAAGTGATTTTGGCTCGGGTTCAGGCTGTTTATCACATCCCCCCCAGATTAGTGTTGACCCTAATGTCTGAGTCTTGAAGAGCACCGCTTGTTTCCTCACGCGTTGCCAAGGCGATCCCCAGCAAGAGCAAAGGACAAGAGGGCGGGAGGCACGGCCGAGTTGCCGAGGAGAGAGATTTCTCCTGCATTGATTTATTTTTTTCCGGAAGCATTCTTCAAAAGCACATACTACGAGAAAGACACTTGGCTTGGAATTTACTACTAACACTTTAACACCTATATGTATTGTAGAAATAAAAAAAAGACAGCACTTCAAGCAACACGTTGTCCCCCGTTGACTTGTATTGACTGGGTGTTCTTCGCATGAATCGATATTGTTTAATTAAACTCTGTAGTGGCGAGCGAGTGATAGTCACAAACTTTAGGCGCTAGGAAACCATTTAATTGCAATGTGTTCGAGCGCTTTGAGATAATGAGTAAGAAATGATGAGAACCTGCCTCCATTCACAGCTGTTCTTTGATATTCATGAACAACTGTCTGGGGTGGATGTTAGCGATACCTCTTACTTTCATCTTCCTCCCCTGGCTCTTTCCCAAGTGTCTCTTCGCATACAGGCAGAATGACACATCTGAGACGCGGTGCTCTGCCATAAGCCTTGATTTTGCATGCCTGAAAAGGCCAAGATAATGCCCGTGCATATATGATGAACTTATCAAACGTTGAAATACTTCATTGTGATTTATATCTAGAGTAAAGCAAATGGTAAACAGGAGAAGGGATGTTTGCCGAGAAATTAGAGTAAAAGACAGCATGACTTGTTAAATAAGTTATTTTCTCTTTATAGGTCTGATGTCTCAATGTTTCACTTCATTTGTTACATTTTTTTCTGCACTTTTTACACTTTTTTCTATGTTCGCTCTTAAACTCTACGACACGGTTTTCTTTCCTTTTTTAGTGGCATTACTCATCTGGATGAGTTCATTATTTCCCATTAATGAGCTGAGCTTTGATGTGACACTTCGGATGCATCAGGGTTCCTGGGAGGTCTTAACATCTGTCAATGCTTCACACAACATCTGCACACAAGACAAACAACAGCACCTGAGCGGGAACTCTCTGATGACTTCTAATAACCTGATTTTACATCGTCAGTATTTCATCACGGAGCTACGGCTGCGGCGCTGCCTCGTATTGAGCTCTGCATGATCAATGGCGGTATGATGGGAGTTGACAATAAATGATCCTCATCATTTAAATCAAGGCGTCTGTAATACCTGGCAAAGAAGCATGATGAATAAAAGACAAAGTGATATCCGATGTGTAATCGTTTTGATATTGATACGAGCTGAAGGAAGATCAGTGGGTTAGAGTGATGTCTCATTTACTTCTGTATAATCTATCTTCCAATTATTTAATAAGGTATCGCCTGCGACAATAATTTTTTGTATGTTGTTTATTATGTTTACTTTAAGGTGTCAAGTCTAGCGTGAAATGAACTGCAAATGTAAATGAAAGCATGTGACAATTAAGTCCTCGGAGCAACATGTTTTTGATTGATTATTTCCGCACAGAGACCTCCATTAGCTGCAGTGGAAGGTGACCAGCAGTGTGCAGAGTCTGACACTTACAAAGATGTTTGGCGATTGCGGAGAGTGTTTACACTTCCTGTTTACATGCAGAAGAAGCCATCAGCCCTGTTTATCAAATCAGAGCCAGAAATATCCCTGCCCAATAAGAGGTTGTTTTACAAATACCGCTACAACGATTCTCAACTCTGCTTAATTAACAGCTCAGATAATCACAGTTATCCCAAATATATGAAAACAACAGCAGGAGGCTTAGAAATGACAAAGGAAGTCTAAATGATTGGCACAAAACCTAAAAATATGTGTATTTTTATCTTACAAATCTCACCTACTGCTGCTTTAATAACACTGTAGCCTCACTGCTGCGCAAATGAGGCGTAAATGCTGCCAAAGGCTATTTGTGCATCTTCATAAATACCGCTGTGTTCTTGTAGTGTACTCTAAAAGAGTGTGAGGGCGAGAGGTTGCATGTCGATGTAGGAACACAATTCTAATTTTATCAAAGTGCCATACAGGTGAATGTGTGATGGAAAACAATACTACCAGTGGTGGTTTTCTTTGAATTGCAAAGTGGGAGGAGCTATTTCGGTAGCTCCTGCTTCCGCAAAAATATATATATTTTTTTTTTTTTGCTTATGCTTTATTTCCAATGCATGGTTCGGCTCAACTCGACTCGCTTTTGGTACCAGTTCCTTTTCTCTTTTTCGTTTTCCACTGCACATAGTACCTCCTCAGTGCAGATTCTCCACTCATCGCCGTAGCGCCGCCGCATGAAATTGCATGAAATTGCCGGGACATCATCTTCAATGAGACACTAGCTGGATCCTTTCATCAGCAATCAAAAAGAAGAACGTTTGCACTTTGTCAATTGTATACTGTAGTTTATGTCTGAGAGTTGAGTTGGCGGTAGCTTGGCTATTTAAAAATGTCACGTTTGTGCAGGATGGGTCTCGCAAGTGTCGACTCTCTTTGACCAATCAGTGGTCTGCTGTGTTTTAACTCCACCTTCTAGTATCGGCTCAGCTCGCTTCAAAACTGTGGTACCAAGAAAAGCACCAGGTAATTTCCACAACTTTTTCAAATGGAAAACCAAACAAGAGCGAGTCCAGTAGCCGTGCCCTACAATGCAGAGGAAATGTGGTATTAGACCATGCTAGGTGACTGACAGTGCGCCTGTATGGACATGACTCTCAGTACAAAAGATGAACAACTGCATTAGGGATTCTTTGATACAAAAAAATAAAAGGTACAACCTGTATATATAAACAATTTGAGAATGTGAGATGGTGGTAGTCTAGTGGTCTAGTAGTCAGGTTTTCAAATAGAACAACCAAAAAGACATGAGCTCAATACCAGGCTGTGCTCCTGAGCAAGGCACTTAACCCTGAGTTGCTCCAGGGGGACCGTCCCTGTAGTCAGTTCAATGTAAGTCGCTCTGGATAAGAGCTTTTGATAAATGAATAAATAAATATGTAATAAAAATGAATAAATGACCTGTAAAATGTCCCAAGGTGCATTTCTGCAAGGCCAATTTTGAATTCATTCAGCAACTACGGTACCGTATTTTGTTAACAAATTGAGTAACGAAGCCTCTGGCTGGCCCTTCTCCACAGCAACGGCGACTAAGGCTCATGGGTATTGTAGTATTTAGTATTTAGAGCTGTCTGCCACAACAAACTGGCCATAACATAAACATATAGCATTGTTAAATCCAGTAGGTGATTTGTTCATTTTTAACAGGGGAGACGGACCCATTTTGTTTTGTTCACCCGCCCCATGAACGGCTCTTTGGGTTCTGTACTTTTTTATATAGTTCAGAGAATTGTACAGATCCAAGACGAAACTGACAGAAAGATGGGATTCAGAGGAAAAATAGCAATTACAAATCTGTCTTCTACTTCAGCACCAAGGACAGTGCCATGGATTTATCAATGCACAGCACAGTTAGGCTATGGACATCTTAGAGCCATGGTCGGGCCCATAGATTCTGACTTCAGTCAGATAAAGGATCAATGAGTCAGCAGACTAGACTAACATATAAACATTTGAAATGAGAATTTACAGTGGGGTAACAATTCTTCCAGAAGCACTTCACAACTGTATGAAACACTCTCTGCCTGGTTCATGCCCACATATTTCAAACTACACACCCCCAGTTTATAGTGCAGGTTTAGTAAGCTCCTCCAGAGCCACAAAACACATTATACAACAGTTTCACAGGCTGAGTAATACCCCTCATGATGAGTAAACTGGTCTCAAAGTATAATAGTGGTGTAGTCACTTTAACCACAGAAAGTATTTCTTATTCAGACTGTGACAGTATTAGTTGTGCTCAGGTAACTCGACATATTAAACACAGGGAGCTATGTTTATTGAATGGTAATGTGTGGTAATCCTATGGTAATAGGGGCTGATGGCGTCCTTAAACTGAAAATCCTTATCGACTGAATGAACCCGTGGATTTGGTTGGACTTTTGAATACAGATCTCTTCAGTCCGCCACATCTAGACACATACTGTACTGCATTTACATCTGTCTCCTAGACTGATGTAGCCTGCGAATGGAATCCACTGGGCATTTCACAGGGGAAAATATGGAGCGCTGCCCAAACTCTGCACAAAGCACTCTCAGCATGATCAATATGTGCATATCTAAAAAGTGGGTGAACAGCAAAAAAAATGGGAACAAAGGACCATCATTTATTCCCCAAGATTACAACAGGCAAATATTAATAGTGTGAGTAACGCTCCATGACTACCAATGTTTTCAACTCTTTGTCTCCAGAGGCTGTGAGATAGACTTTTGATTTGAGCGGGACAACCTCTGATTGGTAACAAAAAATCATTGCGTGCATAAGCTTATGTCTAAAATGATACATGAATTATATGTGATATTCTAGACGTAATTATAAAGAACTAAGGAGACGGTATGCTGAATAGGGTGTTTTGTGGACATTTTGTTTATTTTATCCAGTTTAATATTTGTTTTCAAGTATTTGTTTGCCTCTGTTGAGGATAAACCTTGTTTTTTGTCAATTCCCTTGCCCAATCTGTCATTTGATGTGTAATGCTCAGTAAAAAACAAACAGCATAAAAATCAAAACATCTTGCTTGAAGTTTTACCAAAAAAAGATATTAGCAGTAGTGTTGTTTAATATTGGCTGATACAGACACATCTTTATTTATGTGGAACGTACTGTATATAGCTTGTCTTTATCACAGGGATTTTGTCTTCATACAGATTGCTTGCTCTTGTTTATATCAGACAGCCCGTGCCACTTTAAGATTCCAAGTCAGAGATACGTATCGCAAGTCATCATTCTTTTTGCTGAAGGAAGCAATGTTGCTGACATTGCCATGTTGCATTAGAGTCACACCAAGAAAACAAGGGGACATAATCTAGGACATGCTGTCTGGAATCATCCGAAACAACTTCAGATAATCGACTCTGAGTCGCAAACCAAGCTTTCAAACCAACAGGATCATAAACCTACAACCCCGAGCAGCGAAAAATGCAAGCGGACCTCAAATCTCAGTACCAGACACTAGCGACAGATTTGGAACATACAGCCGGCATCAGATAAACTGAGTAATTATAGGAAATTAAGACTGAATGTCGCAGGAGCAAATGTTTTACACAAAAACACCATAACTGATTAACCACATATTTCGGGTGTGACTTCATTGAAATTATTCATTACTTCATTACTATTATGCAATCGGATTAGGCGAGACACTGCAAACACTACAGTGCAGCATGCTGCGTGCTTTGCGTCAGCAAAGTGAGCATCGTGGCTACCTTGCCCTCACCTCCTGTTGAGGTGTCCTTGAGCAAAAGACATTTGACACTAGCCTATTCAGCAGCCACCACTAGAACACTGGTTGCACTGGAATAAGTGTTCACCGCAGTGTTGTTGAAATAAATGCTCTCTCTGCTCACCAGTCTTGCAGATGGGACAGCACTGATCCGGTTCGTACTCAGGGTCCACACACTCAGTCTGAGGGCAGGCTGCCACCGAGCACAACACCTCCCCACTTGGCTCACATCGGCACTTCTCACATGGAGACACCTGGATAGCAGAGAAGAAATAGTAATTAAAACCCTGCTATTAAAACAGTTCACAAACAAATACACATACACACAGACAACAAAGTGTCTTCTCCTCTTAATTAAGTTCTCGCTATCTTTGTCTCTGGCTCTTTTGTTTGTCTCGGTGTCTCTCTGCCTCCACTGCTCGGTCTTTGTCTCTCTGACATGCACGCACTAACGCACGCACGCACGCACACATGCACACACACACACACACACACACTCCTGCCTGTCTGACTTGTTTAATGCAATGTGCATTCAATGTCACAAAACTACATCGATAAGGAAGTCTCATCCTTCTAAACTTCATTGCCAATGAATAGTTGAACTTCACTATCCAATCAGGGGATATGGAGAAATCAATAGTAATAGGAAACAAAAGAAAGATGCTTTCAATTTTCTTGGTGCGTTAAAAACATTAAATCCGATGAGTTATCCAAGCGCTTACCCATATGTCTGGAAATAAAATAAATGTGGGTCAAAAGCTGATAGTATACCGTTTGTTTCAGTATACTTTCCCTGTGGAAAGCTTCATTTGGCAGCCGGTTGTATAAAGCATACACCTTTATCTTAACAAGAGAGCAAAGGTTAATTCCGCTAGTGTTGCTGTAGATTGCAGAGGCTTGCGCCTCCGCATGGCACTCCACTGTGAAAAATGGAGTGAGGCAGCACTTAGTACAATGCGCAAGAACTTAGCAATCAAGCATAAAAAAACCTGCCTGTTGCTTAGTTTCAAAGCCCCCCCCACCCCCCCCTCCCCACCCCACAGCACAAATGCTGACGTATGCCTCTTGTGAAAGTAGAGCTTTCTGTGACTTTCCCTCAGCAGAGACTTGACATTGAGCTGTTGGTAACACCGCGAGTTAGTAGAGGAAAATCCCACATTAGCCCTAACCCCCTGCTGAGACACTCGACAACATAAAGAGAAGCATTAGGCACCGCTAAACGCAGCCGTAACACTAAGATTGTCGTGCAATCCTTAGTCGAGCCTTTCAAAGAGTTGTCTGAAGATAAAACATTAAAGATTTCGCTGGTGTATCTCTGTGTCTCTACATAAACACCCACAAGTGGCTGTGTGCTCTGCAGAGTTGTAACATTACTGTAACTCTATCAGGTGTATCATCAAAGGGAATGTACATATATATGGAAACAGGCAATGTGAAATTCAGCCTCCGGTAATATTCATGCGTTGTGTTAGGAAAAAAAGACAAGTGCTGACCTTTGCCATTATGAAGCTGCCTGCCTGCTTGCCTGCATGCTGTGAGGCGAGGTAACTAGTTTCTGTGTAGTGCCTGTGATAAACTCCATTGAACAGAGTGTTCCGTCAGCACTTCTTACAAGTTGGCGCATGTCAAAAATGAGTGAATGCAGTTAATTGGCTCACCTTAAACTCTTCCAGCGAGGCGTAGATCTTTCCTCGAAACTCGCAGTAGTTCTTTTTCTCCTTGCATAATGGGCAGCATTGGCTAGTGTCCACTTTAATGCAGCGAGGGTGAACCTTGGGACATTCTGGCTTGGTGCACATAGGGCCCTCGTCTGTGCAGAGGCAAGGGCACGTGGAAGGGCCCGGGGTGAACTGCTCACCAATGGCGAACACAAAGCCGCTCTCGTCCATGCAGCCTTTCCCCCTGTAGTCTGGGTAGGCGTACTCGTCAATGCCGTCTAGGGAGAGGGGGACATCACTGGTGGGGCCCTCGTCTATCTGGTTCAGGCTGTTCTGTTCAGTCCACAGCTCCTGGGGCCTCCCGCCCTTAGATCCTCGTGACTGGGAGCTGAGGTTCGTCCTGGCGCGGCTCACGGCAGTCCTGTTGGGGCCCAAAGCATTGATTTGCTGCTGAGCGCTGTATCCCAGCGGCTCCTCTGGGGCCTGCTTGTCCTCATGTTTGTCCTCCCTGGCCTGGGTCAACACTCTTTCCAGACGTTCTCGGCTCTCTGCTATAGGATTACACTGAGCGCCGCTCATCAGGATCCCCAGAACAAAGAGAACTTCTGCTGTCATGGCAACGGAGTGCAACATCTCTCCCCACCACCAGTGAGGTGGGAAAACACCTTGGCTCACATAACACACTTCACATCTCAGGTGTGAGCCAGTCCATCTGGAAAGAGAAAATTAAACTGGGGTTATGTGCTCAGTATTCTGTCACTTTTCATCCCAGGTGTGGCTTTGTTTCATTTAGCTTCTAGAACATTGCAAGAAATTCAGACTACTTCATGTCAAGCAAGCATCCCGCTGAGCGTGACGCACTCCTCTAGGTTCAGTGAATTGGATTATCAGGACAGGGAGCATTCATAGGGCTGTGTTAGGAGATCGATACAGCTTCATACTGTAACACTTCCCTGCATCAATCACTCCCAGCAGTGACAGAGTAAGAGGAAAATGTCCAGAGAAAGACCTGCATATAACACTCTTAAGCTCCTGCTCTTCTCATGGAACAAAGAATTGGGATCAATGTCTGCTCTTAAAAAAAAAATGAATCACAGTCAAATGTACAAAAGCAGAAGATGATTTGGCAATAGAACATCATTTCAGTGCGGAAAGATGAATCTAGCTTGCAAAAGTAGCCATATCAATTTCAAAATAAAGCCAGATCTTTTGCAAAGTGCCTTATGTGCATCCAAACTGTCTCTAAAAGAAGCCCATTAAATATCTCATTGGTTAGTTTTAATCAAAAGTAAAAGCACAACACTTTCTTTACAGCTTTCAGCACTGTGTGGAGTCAATATACAATGGCTCAAGTCAAGTGAAATCCCAGGATCAACCACAGACTTTGCTGAGACTGCACATTTTTGAAAAGCTGCAGTCAATGTGTTTGTTTGTGTCTCTTGCTTAACTTGATTTACTGCGGCGTCTTGAAATTCTAGTGGCTGCTATGATGCCGTTCGGTGGCCTACTTGCATTCATTTCCTTCTCGCCAAATGTTCGGTGTCATCTCTGAGCTCCGTTTAAAGAGCTGCAGTTGACTTGACATTTATAGCTTATTTTGAAAGAAGGTGAGATTGCCCAGTATCGACTTAATCCACAATTAACTGTAAAGTCCTGCCTGGGCTTGTTTAAGAATAGTTCACCATATTGATTAATTTGTCAAACTCAATTTCCATTGAAGCGATTGGGAGCCCTAAACAGGAGGGGAAGAGCAACTAAGCATTAAGCATTAAGCCATAAGCAAATGTGGTTATACAGAGCAGAGATAATGCTGGGACAAGCAGCCGCATTAATTCTATCCAGCTCCAACTACAGAGCCAAAGTCTTGCTATATGTTTTAAACCACGCATTTTGATATTCATGAATTCTGATCCATTCTGAGGGAAAGGAGCTGAAATTGACTGCTGGCACGCCAGTGGTATTTGTGTGGTGTTTTAGCTGAATTGCTATGTTTGAGGCAGAATCCTTGGAGCTGCTGTGGAACGGAGAGGAAGGAGAACGAGGTGCATACCGATAACGCTGCTGCAGCTGAGAGAGAGAGAACGAGAGAGAGAGAGAGAGAGAGAGAGAGAGGGAGAGAGATGAGCCCAGGCCTCATTAGTAAAAGGACCTCATTTAGCTTTTCTCAGCCTCACCTCTCCACCTTAACAGCTGTTACTGGCTGTCGCACCGATGCTGCTGCTGCTGCTGTGCTCTCCGTCAGGACTCAGCACCGGGTGGCCCTCCGGCTGGATGTTAACTGGCCGCAAACTAGCCACAGCACTAGAGTTTGTTAGGCTGCCGATGGATATATAGTCCTCTCACTGTTCACAAATCCAATGAACATACCAAAACCAGCAACAAATTGATCATATTCACAGGTAAGTATAAGTGTATCCAAAGCCTAATAAGCGTATTCCTGTGTGCCGTAGAGGATCCACTGATAGCACATCGATGAGCCACACTGTAGCCACATGTAGCCAAAAAATTACTTATTGCACTCACCGTTGCCAGGTGTACGATGATGATCGTATTTGTATGATAATTTTGCCCTGTTCAGCAATGTAAAAGCCACTGGTGGCTGTGTAACTTTTCCATTTTATGACTAGGTAGATTGTTCTGCTCAAATGTAGCAAGTTCATATCAAAATGTCTCCTGTGGGAACATTTTCGTTGTGACTAATTGAAATGTTACTACCAGGGATGTAATGCATTTTGGACATATGACATGAAATGACACACAAGCTAGCTAGCCGTTAGCTAGCTACAATAAGTTTGATCTTTTATTTTTAGCTGGGTTTTACTAATCCGTCCGTGGAGAGCAAACTGTAATACAGTCCAGTGTCAATAATCTGTTGCTATCAAGACAATAATAAGCTTTAACTTCAGTTCAGCTCAATTAAACTGAGTTACACACATATACCGTTCTACTGCTGTAAATACTCACTTCAGCGTCAAATGTGTATTAATTCATGGCTGAAAATAGTCCCCAAAAAATGCACTCTTTAATTCAGTTTGAGTAACTTTTGTTTTAAACTACCCTGCTGTTTTATGAAAATACAGAGCTTTCTTGAAACTTGAAACTACTGTATTTGTGACCATTTTTAAGGCTTCACCTCTTCAGCAGGTATTTTTATCCCATAAAAAACAAATCTTTACAACCTTATGTAGATTCTCTGGATCTGCAAATTATATGATGTGCTACATACTATATTTTACATCATAATGCCATCTATAGTACAGATCTCATCCTTTCTAAATATCTATTTAATTCTAAGCCTCATATGTCAAATTTTGCAGGCTGGATTGAAACACAAATATGTCCTTTTTAGAATAGCATGTTCAAGGTGCAATGGGGATACTTTTTCTGACCACTCCTCAGGTTCAAGTGATTGCAAACGTTCTTACATTTATAGTTTTGCATATCAGCCATTTGGTAAAAGGTCATGAATCTGTCTTTGCCCCATAGCCCTGCAGAGAATTCACGTTTTTTGCTTCACTGCTCTATCTTGAATACTTGCAAGTTATTCTGGCTTGAAAGAAAACACACAACTATGAACTCACACAAAGATACAACACAGTCTCTACACATCTCTGCAGCATATGGTAGACGCTTGAGCTATGGGCTATTAAACAAATTATGAGTATTAATTAGAGTGTAATGAGCACATAATATCTGATAAACTGGAACCATGGTTCTGTAAATTCTCTTTCAGGGTTAAAGCCTGATGAAGCAACTCTGTTTATACCAACAACACGTTTAAAAGTCTGCACAGGTGTGACCTGAAACAGCCCGTGCTCTGTAAAGCCATATACTAGCGACTAGTCACAGTCATCAATCGGAGCATACCAGAGTTTATATAAACCAGCATTACTGAGTTCATTCACACTTCTGACACATTTGAACACCCACTTCAGAGCAAAAAAAAAAAAGAAAAGCTCTGCAAGTGGAAAAATAACTCTCCAATTAACACTTGTCAGCTCCAAACAGTTATCTCTGGAAAACAAACACTTATTAACGCTGGAAAATTAGCAGTATATTTTTTGCCTTAAAGAAGAGACAGCTTACATGTTTTTTAACCGCAGAGAGCTGTGGTCATGTGGTTTCCCTGTTTCCACATCTGTTCAGCAACCGAAAGGACTCAGCGTGGTCCAAGCTGTTACCAAGTGACATGAAGTGCTAAAGTGGCATTTGAGTCCAGCCAAAAAGGGCCAATTAAAAAAGGAATATGCATAAGAACAATTAAAGAATTCAGTCAAATTCTTGCACATTTTTAAATGCAACAACATGCAGTTTGTCCTGCGCTGTAACGAGTTGTACCAGCAGTCTGTGGAACCAGGCAGAAAGCCTCCCGTGGTAAACAAGCATTATAATAACTCCAGTAAAACCTAGAGCTCCTTTTAGCTTTGCTGATATGCTACATTGTAATGTAATATTGTTTCTTTTAATGATTTTTGGTTAATAAATAATGATGCAAGCAGATGCTCTGTGTGTGTGTGTGTGTGTGTGTGTGTGTGTGTGTGTGTGTGTGTGT
>CALSCE010009347.1:17861685-17893696 GCA_943593645.1 Bovichtus variegatus
TGTGTGTGTGTGTGTGTGTGTGTGTGTGTGTGTGTGTGTGTGTGTGTCTGTGTGTGTGTGTGCGAGAGAACTGAAAAAGAAACTCTACACCCCGGAGAGAAATATAGAACTTAAATATTTGCATTACGGAAACATCTGTGCTCACATCGTCAAAATTTAATGGTCGAGCGATACCGTAGTTTTAATTAACTGAGTTTCAATTCCTCCGTTGAGCCAGCCAGCTGCGGTCAGGCAGCACTAGGACCAGAGATGTGAAAGTTGTCAGTTCAAACCTCAGGCCTGACAGGTTAAACAGCAGGAAAACCTCCACTGGAAACTCAACAGCAGAGAAAGCTGCTAGTTCTATGAAATACCACATTACGTCAGTAAAACTGTAACTTAGAATTACAGACGTGCTCGCTACAGTATGTACATTATGGTATAGGGCCGTCTCAGGGTCTTTAACAGCCAAAACATACTTCAGATTGTTTTATCACTGGGTGACTTTTCCTAATTCTACAAGATTATAGGCATGATTTGGAACTGATAATGTGTTCCAGAAAATGACACATTGTTTCTGTTTGGGGTTTCAGAGGTTCCTGGTGTAAAATACGGTTAAATGCAATAGATTTTCATCTGCTCTATACTTGTGACTGGAGTTGACAGTCCTCTTTAAAGCACAAATAGGTGTGTTTGTATTTATGTTATTGGAGTTGTATAAATTTGTTCAGAGGAGGACTAACTGATAGGATATCATACTGTGTGTTGCTTTGTCTATGAATGCTTACTTTGGCAAACAAAGGGAATATTTGTTCATGCATAGCCCATTCAACATAGAAAATATGAAACACTTCGGTGTAATAACAATGCTTTCTGCTCATTTCCTTACGTTGTCACTTTCATCAAGTGTGCGAGACAAGTTTGTGGCAACAGGGCAACAGTTATCACTTCTGTATTGTATTTCAAAAAGACATTTAAATGGTGGGAAAAAAAGCAATTAATAATATTTTTACACCCCAAAGAACAAGGAAATAAAGCCAGTGCCAACAAAAGACATGGGTTAATACTGGAAATATTCTCTCCAGGCAAGGTTGTCATTTCAGATAAAATATAGGGCACAATCCCTGTCTGTAGCTATAAGCAGGATGTTAAACCTGCATGAACGCTGGCACAAAATCCAGTTCCAGTTTATAAGCAGAGGTAATCACATCAGCTGTCAGTGACCAGACAATCATCAAAATAGGACCAGACTCTTAAAAAAATATATAAAATGTGTTTCCCCTTTTCCTCAAATGTTCCTGTGCTGCCTTTAGAAAGCTGTACAGCTGGATGTTCTGCACACAGTAAACAGCAATTATCACATACACAGTAGATGTTACCTTGGAATTTTAACTATGCATCAGCAGGAAATTATAATTATCTGCCGTAAATTGCTCATTTCACAATAATAATGATGCATTTCCCCCTATTAACATTGCACATTTAAATGCTGACAGGTCCTGTGCTATTATTCTTTTTAGCATTGACGATATTTCCACTTACAACTGACATTTAAATGTTGCCCTGGCTTCCTGCTCGAGTCAGAATGAACTCAGTATTAGCCTCAGTGTTTACCAGCAGGAGCGTATTCAGTCAGTATCGCCACTGTAGAGATAAATCCTTCTATCAAAGGCCAAAGTTCTGTTTACATCTCGGGCGATTGAACATAGCCGATTTGACCACTGAGGTGCAGCAACAATGATTAATCAAGCCGAGACTCCACCTGGCTGTTAGTTCATGGTTCAATGATGCTCACCATCCCATTGATTTATGACTCATAAATTATTGTCGTATTCATTACCCAGCAGAGTGAATAAGGCCCATAAGTCTTGACACATCAATCTGAGCTCAGAGATTTTAGCTCTACCTTGACTGATACGATACTGTTATTCATATAGATTGAATTGGCAAGGCTTCAATAACACAAAGCGTGGCGGTTAAGATGTATTAAGGTTGACCTGCCTCTCGCTTTCTTCTCTGATGTCACTCACAAAGGTTTCTTCCAGGGGGGTTGATAGCTGTTTCTCTCACACATTAATGCTATAAATAGGGCCAAATGTGCCGAGGCAGTGCTCTCATCTCCAGGAATATTCCACTCACGAGCTAAAATGTTTTTGTCTGTTTGTTTATTTCTAATTACTGTTTGGTCTTAATAAATGCGAGCCGTCTTTAAAAGAATATTTTCAAATGTGAAAATTTAATCTGCCCGTAAAGCCTCACAGTGACAGAAAATGATAAGAGAAAAAATGAAACAGCAGTGGTGATGCTCACAGCATCCTTCTTGTTTTGAGTTCTCTTTAAGTGTACACACTTTAAGTCTGACAATGAGCCTCCAAAAACAAGCAAGCATCCCATCTACATTGTCCTGGAGAACAAAACTCCTGCGATGTCCCTCTGTAAAATCAAACTGGATGTCATTGAGAGGAAAAGCATCTCCTCGGGGTTGGAATTAACTCAGACAGACAATATGCCCTCGCTGCTGTTTGCACTTCATTTATTGCACATTACAGATTCTCCTGCTTATGCTGTTCCAACATCCCAACATGTCATCGATGGCACATGGGGAATGCAACAATTTATTTTGAGGTCTACTTCAATTTTATGACAAAGCCGATCACGGGGGACGAGATATGAAATGTTTCGACAGCGGTGGCTAGTGGGCTTGGATCTGACAGGGACTGAGAAAGTATTGAATTAATGATGCCACGTTTGAAAACTCATTTTTATACAAATAAACAGTGTGAAATGATGAAATCCAATTAGAGCAATAAGGGACACTGAGGCAGGATCCAAGAGTATTAAGCCATCTGCCAGTGAGTAAAGATTGCTGCAGGGCTGTCTAATTGAATTTTATCCTCTGACTGTAAATCTTACGAGTGACCCAAATCAAAAGAAAGTTTGCCTAAGAACGTGCAATGCAAAAACCAACGGCCCTTGCAAAACTGTCATATGATCTTAAGATTATGTGAGGTGGAACAAGGTGAGAATTTGCTCCTACACAAAGCCCTGCCAGGGAAAGTATGATGCAGGAAATGTATTAAGGAAAATAGAAATCGGCTTGATTTTTTTTTTGTATTAAAAGATGATAATAATGATGATGATGATGATGATGATGATGATGATGATGATGATTGCAGATAGCCTTTTTGATTTTCTTCTGTGTCAGAGATGTACTGACATTGAAATAAAAAATGTGAATAAAATCTCAATTCAGTGGCCATGCAACAACTGTAAAATGCAACAATCGCTGCAAAACAATCAGCTATGTTTTCAGAAAAGCATCATTATTCAACCAGCTACTTTGCTGGACGCTAAGAATTAATATAACGATGAAAACGTTGTATTGTGTGTTGGGGCTCTAGAGGCTGTGTAGACTGGATGTGTAAGCAGGCAGAGTCTTTGTGCAGCCAGCCACTAAAATCCCTGTGATGCTTCTTAGAGCAGCCACAGTCCTATTTACATGAACATACCAACACAGTTCACTTACACTGATATATGTAGCCTCCACAGGTGCAACAGCCTTTCCCTGCAGGTTTGAATAATATGCATCAGTTTCCCCCCCATCAAACTCATTTGCATATAAAAGCTTTCGTGATAGATGCAATTTAATTTCCACGCAGGCACGGTGGCTTTACTGTGAGTGACTGTGTGGAATCTTCATGAAACACAGCATTTTCAAGACAAAAACACAGCAAAGTAAGTTGTTGTGAAACCGGAGCATTCAAGCAAATTAGACTACCATGCACAGATAAAATAAAAAAGCCGCAACACCCACACACAGCATTGTTAATAATTCACCTGTGATCCTCGGGTGTCTGTCCGCATCCGTCAGTGCGCGCTGGGGGTTTAAAACGCAGCCTTCGGACTGTTGGACAGCGGAGCCACGACAGCAACAAATGATCAGTGTGTGAAGAGATGGAAACTGACGCTCGTTAAGCCAGTCAAATGCACAGTTTCCCCGGAGGATGCTCGCAGGTCATCGGCGCGTCGCGCTCAACTTTAATCGCCACAGAGAGTGAAAGCGCTCCGTCTCCGGCGATCCGCCGCTGCAAGTGCCGTGCAGGCAGCTACTGATGTCCCTGCTCTACGCTGGCACTTTATTTCTCACGGTGACAAAAAAAAAAAAAAAAAAGAAAAGACATAATGTAATACTGTGGCGGGTGCGAGCGGCCGCTAGATGGGGCCGTTTGAAATGAGTGAGGAACAGTCAATTAGTGAGCCGAGGAGACTTTTCTCAGGTCGGTTCAGGTTCACACACACTGCTGTGATTAACGACTTTACTTAATTATCTGGAATTAACAAGTCGTTTCCGTGACGCTGTGTTCACTGCTGGGTCGTTTGTTGCCGAATGAGACAACACAAAGCACATTGCACGAGGAGGGAGGTTACACCTGAGTGTAACTGTCACTATAACCCATACACCAAGAATCATGCGGTGCCATAAGAAGCATTTTAGAAAAGGCTGAGTCCCCCAAATCCAACGCCCTCTGATCATTCGTTTCCCGTTTCTGTTCATTTACACTGTCTGTTTCATTTTAAATGAATGTCTAAATATTTTAAAGCCTTCCCTACACTGCCAAGAATGAAACTCCGGTGGAGAAATACTGAAGACTTTTGTCCCTTTAGTATTGTGCTGGAATATGGTAGTTAAAGTTAAATATAGCCTATTGACTCAACAAATACTGGAATCCTACTCACCTATTATGTGCATGTACTACACATATTCTAGCCTATAGGCCTATTTAAAGTACAATTGTGAGGTATTTGTAGGCTACTTTACTTAAATAGGTCTATTTGAATTGCTAGTTGCTCTGTGAAGCTGTTAACATGCTCACAGTGACAATGTTTAGCAGGTAATGTTTACCATGATCAGCGTCTTAGTCTAGCCTGTTGGCAGGTGTACGTTTGCTACTCAGTGCTTGACACAACGTCCAGATGAGGCTTATGGAAATGTGAGTTTTGCAAGTATTTGGACAACCAAAGTTGGACAAATAAATATTTTGACCTAAAGGTGGTGCTAGAGGAAAAGTCAGGGGATCACCACAATAATTAGAACTCATCCTCTGGGGACCATGAATGTCTGCACAAAATGTCCCGGTTTTTGAATAGGTTTTTGGTTAGTTGCCTGAAATAAGGTCTGTGGTTGACTGAAGATTTTCTTGCTCTGTTCTACGACATAAAATATGTCAGTAAATAACCCCACTCGTGAATTTTGAAGCTATTATGTGTCTTAAAGAAGGCAGTTGCTAACAAGTGGCTAAATGAGACTTCTAAACGTCATCACGTCAACACTACTCCGCCTTTATCTTAGAGGTGGTGGCGTGAAGTTGTGCGATCGTGGTGGCGTTTGTTAATAGCCCAACGTTATCTTTTTACTTCTGCCGATTGCATTTACTCTTCAAAAATCATAAAAGTGGTGTTCATTTGTGGATTATCTTGCTGAACAAAACATGTAAGTATCATAAACTTTTGTTTGTCACAGAGTTTATTTTCTGCAATAATCTTAAATCCAATTGGAAAATCCCACTGGCGTGTTGTCGAGGGATCCAGGGCGACGCTCACTACCACGTTGGCCTACACAAATAGGTCATCCCTGCAGAACTCTACACGAATAAAATAAGAGTAGAATGAGCTCCATGGTGGCCCGGCTACAACATTACGCACTAATGCATCAGTAAGAATAATCCAACATATAACTCATAACTCTGACATCGACCAGTGTACCTGCGTACCTGTCATGGCTACTTTACTTTATTATTAGGTACATTTGAACCCAGGACTTTTTACATTGGGGTATTGCTACTTTGTCTTCTTCCACCACAGGCACCACATGCTAGTTTGTCCATGGAGGAATATTTTTAGAGTACTGCAGTGATTTTCCACCAGGGATTATGTGACAGCCCTGCCTACCAATTTGCCACAAACATCCAAGTGGTTATTCACCTTAAAAAAACATGCAGTATTTATTTAACACTAAATTGCTTTTTCAAAACTGCATGATGGCAGCAAGCTCCAAAAATGGGCTCCTCACTCCTGCCCGTGTCAGGTTGAAAAAGGAAATCATTAATATAGCATTAGAAGCTGGCTGTGAACTCCTAACTGCCCTGGGCACCCATCAGCATACATGCAGCACTGTTCTCTGCTGCTACACCTTCCCCGAGGTTCAAATGTCATCCTTCACTGTCATTACATTTCTGCCCCCATTAACTATTGATTATCTCTACTTCAGCATTTCGAGCCCTCCTGTGGAAGTGGCCCGCATGGCTCGCTACCCATAGTCCACGGATCAGGCAGAGCAGAAGTGCCCACCTCTTGGTTTTCACAGTAAAAGAGGGAGAAGTCAAAATCACACAGACTTCACTACCCTACCTGCCCATTAGCAGTATGCTTGAGCGGACAACTGGAGGTTAAGTTGTTCTTTTCCAGGACCCGTGAGAATTTGCCACAACATGTGTTGAATATTTACTGTGAGGTTAGTCCAAGTTTGCTTCTGTTTTTCAGGAGAGGTAGGTTTGCAGGTTGAAAAGTTTGTTTGGGCAGGAGCTCTGTGCCCTCTGCCATGAAAACACTGCCTCCATAATACCATGGACTGGTTGGTGCAGGGTTGTCTTTGTATAACTGCCAAAAACTCTAAATGTCTGTGTGTTGCAGACTGTTAATGGCTGCTGCTACTGCTCTCTATAGTTTTCTGTGTTTCAGTTTCACTGCTGTTTAATGTTTTACATGTGCAGGCTGGAGATGCACATGTCCTCTTTGGAGAAATATATCAGAAGATGGAGAAAAATGATCTGTTTGCTATGAGTCATATTATTTTGGGCGTCTGGGCTTTGGTTTTATACAGGTCAGACAGAAACACAGAAAAAATAAAACCTTATTCATGACAGTTTGTTTCGAAGTTCACTTATTGTCAAGGATTTAGTCCAACAGACTCTCTCTCTCTCTCTCTCTCTCTCTATATATATATATATATATATATATATAAACACTGTATTTTGTTTATACAAAAAGAAAAAAACATGCAAAATGTTATTAACTGTAATTTGGTGTACTGGTTTATATACAATTAAAGCTCAAAGCCACTTAAGAGTAAACAATGCATAAATCATCAGAGTAGATGTTTGCATTTAAGAGTCAGCATAATCAACTGAAATGTAAAATGTTTTCTTCACTAACAAAATGATAACAAAACAACCAATCTGTATTCATAAA
Source organism: Bovichtus variegatus (assembly GCA_943593645.1). Classification (NCBI taxonomy): domain Eukaryota; kingdom Metazoa; phylum Chordata; class Actinopteri; order Perciformes; family Bovichtidae; genus Bovichtus; species Bovichtus variegatus. Next base: position 17,868,913 of record CALSCE010009347.1, read on the forward strand.
AAGTCCCATTTATTTCAAAGTCATTTCATCAACAAATATTACAAATCTGCATTGTTTGGGGGTAGACCCACACCAGAAACACATGAATAAAACATTTATTACAATAATTGCTCAGCGTCCATTTCAGACGCTGAGAGTTGAAGCATTCCAGTCATTTGGGTTTGAAAAATAAACACAAGAAACAAACTAGTGTACAAAAACAATAAATGAGTTATGCCAGTCCCGCTCTACAGGATTACTGTGTAGAGTGAAATCCACTAGAATCCAATGTGGCTTTAGGATAATCCCATCAGAACTGCAACAGCGCAAGGCTACTACAGAACACCCAAGCCTGTTAGCACTGACGAGAGCCTATAGTGAAGGAAAGGTTAAGTTCACAATCCTTAAAAAATACGTAACACACTGACTTCTACTGTACAGAACAAACATCTTAACAGCCTGCTGCCAACAAAGCACCACGTCTCATGATACTAGTTTGCATTGTCCATCAAAAAAAAAAATGTAAACTAGTTACACAGATAAAAAACTAAGTCAATATTTGCATCATGGAAAATACCTCTCCTGGAGTCTTCATATAAAGCTCTGTAACACGAATCCTTTTGAAAAAATAGTTTTTTTCTAGGATACTAATACAAGCCTGAGTTACCCAAATTAATTAATTCATATGCATGTCCGCAAGATAATACTGAGTTAATATTCACCTCTGCTGCCTGTTTTAATTAATGAGGACCTGTTTTAATACTACCACCCTTTCCGTCTGTTCCTAATATTTTCCTGATTTTGGTGAAACAAGTGCTACTTACACACACTGGTGTAAGCTATTTTTAAGCCTATATGCTCAATTTTAAATAAGTCCTCATCATTTCTATCATGTCTTACCAGTCAGCTACACTGACTAGACCTAAAAAGCAGACATCAATAAGGAGCGAACTTCTGCCGCTCAGATTTTTTAATGCCGGAGGTTGTCATTTTTGCAGTGTAAGGGCATAGACCCTGAGCTAGGCTGGAAGCGGCTGCTGGGTGGACAGCCAGGAGAGGGAGAGTTTTCATGCCAAGCAGGCTGGAAACGGGGACGGCGTAATGTGAGTTTTGGATGGCTTGTAAGGTGGAGGGAGAGTGGACGTTAATGGGGGCTTGGTTGGGGGCCGTCAGGACGGCCATAGAGGTAGCAGCAGTGGAGGCAGAGGGAGCAGACTGAGAGAAGCTCATGTTGAGGTCAACTGGGGTCGCAGAGGAAGCGGCCTGCATGGTGTATTTAGCCATCTCTAAGCTGCAGGTAGTGACGTTTGGAGGGGGAGTAGAGATGGTGAGGGGTTAAGATGAGACGGTGGAAAATGAAAAAGGGGAGAATGGGTGAGACAAAGGAGAAGGGAGGTGAGAGAGAGCAGAAAACATAAGTATCAAAGAAGGAATGTGTTAAAAAGCAGAGACAATAAGGATTTTAATGCAGTCAAGAGAGCAGTGAGCTGGAACAAATCCAGTCTCACTCTGAGCACAATAACTCTGACTCATAAAAAAGCATGCTGTTTGGCTGCCTTATCATCAGGCCGCGATGTGATGCCCTGCTGAACGCGGCCACCCTGCATGAATTCTTACCTGGCGTTGATGAGGTACTGGGCAACGCTGATGCTGGCTGGCGAGCCTGTGATCGTGACTTGGCGCATGGCTGAGCCATCAGTGGCACTGGCAATTTTGATGTGAGCTCCAGAGACCTGGCGGATCTCATTGATCTTGCTACCTTGTCTTCCAATTATGCAGCCAATAAACTAGAAAGGGACAGAGTGGAAACATGTTAATGGAATTAGATTTTAAAACGGTATGAGGAAGCCGCTGCCAAATGCCATCGTGATAGCGGCACCACGGTCTCCTCGTAGTTTTCTACAGAAGAACATGATGCATTGTATTCACATTACTAACACACCCGACTGTAATTGAAATGTTAGTTGACGAAAATGTGAATTTTGTCACTAGAACACTGGCTAGTTTGACATTTTGGGAGATATACTTATTTGCTTTGTTGTCAAGAGTTATGAAAACACCTTCATGTCTGTACGGTAAATACGAAGCTATCTTTGCACAGAGACTGGAAGCAGACTGGAAACCAGCAACTCTAAAGCTCACCTAATAACATGTTATATCTGCCTGTTTAATGGAATATTTCACCCACAAAAAGACAATTTGCATGTCAATTACTCACCCAGTGTAACATTGAAATCAATGGTGAACATGATGAACTTGATGAATTGAAGTAAATGGACAACAGCAAAACTATATCAAATACGTTTATAAACTCTCACACAACTCCTGAGGTCTCATTTATCCAGTCTTATACTAATTACTCCCCAAACACCTTAAATTTTCACTAAAACCTTACTATTTGAAACACTTCTGCATAATCAGTCTCAAGCTTAAACAGGCGCGCTTCTCGTCAATGCGAGGCCAAAGTGTTTTAAATGGTAGAGTTTCAGCGAAAATGCATGTGTTTGGGGAGTAGTGAGCATACAACTGGATAAATAAGCCTTGGATTATACTGCACGAGTTGTGTGAGAGTTTTTAAACTGATGTTTTTATATAGTTTTGCTGTGGTTGAACGCAGCCCTCGTTTATCCTACTTCAATTCATCAATAATTTCTAGACTCTTTGTTTACTGTGGAAGCATGCGAGAAAAACAAAGTTTTATTCAAGAATTCAAGGTAACAGTGGGGGGAGTAATTGATATACAAATGATCATTTTGTGTGTAAAGCATTCCTTTAATGTATACAAAAAACAAAGTGGAGTATTTGAGTCTCTGTCAGCAAGAGCATAGTCCAGTACAAAACCCCTAAAACCACAACCTGTCGTTTTTATATTTAGGTTGTTGTACAGATTAAAACCTATATAAACTATGCTCACGTGTAATTCTAAAATGATTTATGGTTCTTAAAATACTCTTATCTAAAGCTTAAGAAACATGGCTAATAGAGTGCTGTCTTCTATTGATGATATCTTTTCTATTTTTGCTGATATTCAAGCCACAACAAGCTGATACTACTACAATGTGCAACAATTCATGTAAATAATTGACTAAATGACTTTCTGCAGCTAAGAATGAGAAGGGTTTTGTATCCAAAAAAACCTCATTATAGCATTAATGCAGTAAGTAGCATGAGGATAATCGATGCAGGGAGAACACGAACAACGTGACACTTACATCATTAGGTATTGCCAGCTCTTGTGAACTTGTGAGGACAGATGCATCCAAACCTGCAAAATAGGACAAGGGATGCGAACAACAGTATGGCTTCCAGTTTCACTGCATGACAACTTAACCTACTCTGTCTAGTTTATCACTGGTACACTGCTAAATTAGGAACATGAAAATAGCTTATGGCAAGAAAATCTTTCGAGACAGGCACATATACTGTATGAACATATTCAGCACACATTCTATGGACATATTTTGCTACAATAAGATTCATTTTTCATTAAAATGAGTATGTTTCATACAACACCAGTCCTATATACAGTATGTATATATATATATATATATATATATATATATACGTATATATAATCAAAATGTTGTCCTCAGTTAGTTGTGGCAGAGTGTATGAGTACGTGGGGTGGCTGAGGTCAGGGATGGTTTGGCCAAGAAGACAATGTTAGATTTGGAGGAGAAATGTTGCAGAGGTGGAGGATGGGGTCGAGAGATTAGGATTTGTTTTTGGAGGGGGAAATCAGGCAAATGGAGCTGAATTTGTGGGAAGGATATGAGAAATAGTGAGAAATAGTTAAATATTTACCAAACTGTAAATATTTCTGACATTTTTCACATTTCCATCTCAGAGAACTCTGCTGTTTTACTTATGTATTTCATTCGGTCCGCCTCAATCTGTCACATACTCTTTTGGATTATAAATATTTCAGTGACTAACTTTCAAGATTGTTGATAATAAACTAGTTTGGTGGCTTAACCTTAAAATGTCAACATCCTATTCACTATAATTTTCTTGCTCTTGTTTTCTGGTACAAATAGATGCAAATGCCAACGTAAAAACCTAACAGGTCATTTGTGTTACATGCACATCTCTGTAAAGCCACCTTGTACAACAAAAAAAACCTGTGAGAGTCTGTAAACTCTGAGAGAATGGAGACATCCGTGTTCCTCTCTGATGTGACAGGGGGTGTTGATGATGTGATTCGAAGAGGAGTGAAGACAGAGGGATAGATGGACTTCCCCAGGGAGCCGTGGGTACGTACCAGGGAAGGTAGGGTTGCTCTGCCCAAGGGAAGGGAGGGGGATATGCTGCATAGCCAACTGGTGAAGCTTGGTCAACTGCAGGGTAGGAAGGAAGTTAGAGCTAACCAATCAAACTGGATTATTTCAGAGGAGCTGACAACTACAATACAGAGCCAATCTGAAGTTCACAAACATCACAGATAGTGTCAGTGTGAAGAGATTCATTTCCTTCAGAAAGCATGCTGGCTTTTCATGGCAGTCATCTGAAAATACAGTCACATCTCTGGCTACAAAGCTATCATTGATCATGAACTTTTTAAGATCTTCATATTCATTTCAATTGACGCATGCTGCTACAATGTGTTAGTGTTAGTAATGTCAACAGATCAGGGTTACTGAAGTTTCATCTTTGCAGAGTAGGGTACACAGAGGGCGTAGTGGTGGATTGGAAGGAGTGGGCAGGGGGAAGGTCATTGGGGAGGATGTCAGTCACTCAAATGAGCATACTTACATCTTGATGCGCAAAAGCATACTGCCCCGGAATTGCAAAGGCCTGAAATGAATAAGAGAAGAGATGTGGTTATATGACTGGGAGGTGCAGACATGTTCGAACATGCCACGTGAAATATGAATTTGTCACAAGAGTAATCTCAGTGCAGTGAGTGCAATTCTGAAAATCCATTCTCTTCCTCTTTTCCATAGCTCTAATGTGTATGGATTTGATGGAATTTCATCTAAATGTCATCTGTTGTTTTTCCCCCTCTTTGACTGTGGCCAGAAATCCAATAACATCAACAGATGTCTGATAGGTCAGAGCAGACTGTGCCAAAGTCAGGACAGCAACTAGCCAGCTCATGGGAAACATGAGATTTATTCACGACATCTTTCAGGTTTCACACTGCGGTGGAATTATTAATGTAAATGACTCTTATTCGTTTCTCTGGCACATTACAGCTTGTCTGAATACTTTCTAATGTGATCATTACCTCATCTTACTGCTTACAGCATTACAATATGAGGAGCTTATCGCTGTGTAATGACAGATGTGTCCCTCTAGTGGTGAAAGGTGCTTAATGATCAGCGTGAGTCTGAGCTCCCACACAACAAAGAGCCCATTCGATTGTTATGCCTTTAACAAAGCTGTTAAAATCAGAGCTAACAAACTCACATCTTGCTACTTACTTGTGCAGAGTGTTGTGGTGCTAATACTGCATGGGCTCCAGCAGGTATGGCCTTTGGACGGTAGGGAATGGTTGCTCCTTTCGGGGGCGACTAGAGACACAGTCATGCAAACAAAATAGGCAGAATTGATATACTTCTACGACTGAGAAAAGAACTCTTACTGGCACAGATGCATTTTATATCACTTTTTATCCGGCCCGCAGAATCTTTTTATTCCCCTTTCATCGGCTGATAAAGTTACATGAGACCTTGGACCAAAGTGACATATGATACAACTGTGTATAGACCAAAAAGATTGGAATTGGTTCGATTTATTTTGACAATACAAGGAGGTCGAGTGGATGCTGAACTTAAATGTGAACTAATTCTTCTTACTTAGAGGAATCCATTTTACGAAAAGTTTCAATCTTACATAAATAATTATATAAAAAGGTGATAGAATACTATACGCAGCAGTGATTCCTATCAAGGCGTACTTCTGCTGTTGCAGGGTGTGTGTGGAGAAATCTAAATAATTAACTCAAAAAACAGAAATGATCATTTGAATGGAAAAATATATATAATATGACATTCCTCTGGCAGGGTTGTATGTGTAGATCGGAGAAAAAATAAATCGGAGAAAAAAGGCATAATATATTGAACGTCTTAATAGTGCCATTGTTGTTGCACATCTCCCAAGGATGACCGACCACAACGAGTAAACGCACAGCTTAAGCCTGAACATATCCTGAATGTGCTACTCAACACCTTTTACCACCTCCTAAACAAATGTGACATACTTGACGCCTAAATAGAGTTGTTGAACGTGAAGATCGTCTGCTGTCTGACAGTGCTTACCTCTAGCATGACAGAGCAGATGTGTCTCACACACTGAGTGATGGCCTGTGGAGTGCCGGAGATTGTGACAGCCCTCTCTGTAGAGTCCGGCAGCATGTCTCCTGCCACCTGAACCTGAGCGCCCGTGGTCTTAACATCGACAGACAACAGAAGAAACAAAGGCTATTTATTGCTGAAAAGAGCGGGCAAATTGAAATGCTGTTTCAAGCACTGCGCAAATTACCCTGAACACATTTTGACATGCAGGGAGCAGCTGCAAGCCAAATAGCAATGTGTGCTCTAATATTTGAAGAGGCGTACACAAACATTGTCCATTCAGAATGAGTGGTCACCCTCCGCCGATCTTTACAGGAATAATCGTTGGGATTTTCATGAGCAGCAACCCAAAAAATACACATATTTTTCAGAGAAAAACAAGAAAAGTTTGACTGGAATGTTTGATACCTGGTGTCAAATCAGCAGGGAGGTTGTTTTCTGTCCCTGTTTGGATGCAGAAAAACAACTTTCCTAATAAAAAATAAAAATAAAAAAAGACTCCTACCTCTCTGATCTCCTTGATCTTGGAGCCTCCTTTGCCAATCAGTGAGCCACACTGGCTCCCTGGGAAAACCAGGCGAAGTGTCACAGGTGGCTTGCTTGTCACGTTGCTGTTTGTCATTGCTGCAGATATATCCTGAGGGAGAATTCAAAAATATGTTGGAGTTTTTTCAACCCTGACTGTAAGAACGTCAGCTTGATTTGACAAGTCTCTTTTTTTTTTGCAAGACTGGAAAAGGTTCATTCAGTGTCCTTCAGACTCTTTCAGACAACATCTTTAAAGTGTCAAACCATAGTGTAAACTATTTTATATTAATGATATGTACTTGTAGTGGATAGTGATTAGAATTATCTTATGGTAGCGTCTCGTCATTCTTTTCTGTTTTCTTCTCTCTCTCTCTGTCTCTCTCTCCGTCTCTCTCTCTCTCTCTCTCTCTCTCTCCGTCTCTATCTGTCTCTCTTTCTATCTCTCTGTCTCTCTGTCTCTCTCTCTGTCTCTCTCTCTCTCTGTCTCTCTGTCTCTCTCTCTGTCTCTCTCTCTCTCTCTCTCTCTGTCTCTCTCTCTCTCTCTCTCTCTCTCTCTCTCTGTCTCTCTCTCTCTCTCTCTCTCTCTCTCTCTCTCTCTCTCTCTCTCTCTCTCTCTCTCTCTCTCTCTCTCTCTCTCTGTCTCTCTCTGTCTCTCTCTGTCTCTCTCTGTCTCTCTCTCTCTCTCTCTCACACATCACTAGAAGTGGAGTTTGTCGCACATTTGTTTCACTTTACCTCCTCAAACTTCTGAGCGATCATGGAGAAAGCTCTGAAGATGCCCTCTGTCGGTCCTGTGATGGTAACTATTCTCTCGGGAGATGATCCCTCCGATATGTTGATACGAGCACCACTCTGTAAAACACAAGTCCACAATTATTCCAGCCTTAATGTGTTGTCATTCATCTGCCACAACACATTAAATTATACGTGTTTTCACGTTACGGGTATTTGAGTGAATGCTCACCTCCTCCCTCATTTTCTTGACTGTTTCTCCTTTCTGGAATGATGTGGGAAAACATAAAATAGTAGAATTGATTAGTTTTTTTATGTAAGGAAAATGAGACAATCAGAAAGAATCAATAAATGCTGATAGATTGTAAAATGCATTTACCTTCCCAATTATGCTGCCAACTTCCTGTGAATGAAAAGAAAACAATGCTTAACAAGCAAGAGGCAACACACTCTCTTGACAGCTTTTCACATCCAGAGCAAGATGTAATCATTTTAACACTGACATGCTATTACCAGACCATTAGGATATTACTACAAAAATACACTCAATTATCTGAACTATTTCCGCATCCGTCTGTATTACCTTTCCATGCATCAGCAGCCTCAGCGTCAGCGTGACATTCAGACTCCCATCTGAAACCATTTCCTCCTTGTCAGACATTCTCTTTGTCTTTTCCCAGCTTTAATGTAAACCCTCTGCAAAAAAGAAATACATAGTTTAAGACAATTCCTCTGTGTAGCCAGTGCTCCGGTATTTCAGGTGGTTCAGTAGATTGTCTGTTAACATAAAGAGGCAATCTACAAGATTTTATTACAAAGTCAAACTGTGTGGAGAGTATTGTACTGATGAATTTCGCGTTTCAATAAATGTCCAGCGTTCTCTGCCTGTTAAGCCATTGTGGTCATCATCACTGCTCATGCTAACTACCCACTTCTTCTTCTATTTATTACAGTCAAACTGCCTCAGCTGCAGGAAGTGTGAAATGTATCATTGCCTGTGCTCAACGAATCTTTTCCCAGGAAAGAGCTACTATACACAGCAAATGTAAAAGCGTTCATGAACTGTGTGTAAGATGCATCATCGTTAAATCAGTCTGCAGCAGAGATAAAATAGGTCTCATTTGAAAATGTTATGCATCATTACCTTAACTATGGGGAGCTTGAAGTAACCAGAAAGTGCTCCAATGTTGGAACAGTCATTTTTATGCTGCTAAAAGGCTAAAATTGATCAAGGGGCAGATGTTCTCTGAAGACTTGTGGATTATTGTTGTTTGTCATCTGACTGTGTAGTTGTGAGAGGTTAAAGATAATCCTATCACTAGGTGCAATCTTCACGTGGGACTGTGTCTTTAGTTCCGCTAAATACAAGTTGTGAGAGTCCCAAGGATAAAATAAGATACAAAGGAAGCCACTTGTGCAGTGGAGGCCTGAGGACCAAGAGATGTGTGTGTGTGTGTGTGACTGTCTCTTAATATCACACCGCACAATGTCGGCTCTGTTGTGGCCGCGTATCCAATTCGTTGTATTTGCAGAACAAATAAAGAATGTCTCGATGCCGTGTAGGAAGGGCAGCTTATTGCACCAAAACAGACAGAGAGAAGATTCTACGTCTACGAAGTGCCAATGTCACCATGTTTATTAGACCATCATTGTTCTGAGAAATGCTTCTTGTTTTAACACTGTGCTTGGAATAACAGTTTGAGAGACATTGTACACAGAAAATTGACTCAGATGAAGAACTTCACCTAATACCTGTTGGCTTAATGCAAATGGTACATTTACTTTCTGAGATTAAGGGGAGGGAACATGGTGGCATGCTATGGGTGAGTGTACATGAGGTGTTCCTAGTTAATCCAGAGTTTAATTCAATCCTCAACTCTAGGGTTTCAACAGTATGCATAATGTACGTTTTAAATCCTCAGTACATCATTTTGGGAAATACGCTTATTTGCTTTCAGGTGGAGAGTTAGATGAGAAGATCGATACCACTCTCATGTCTGTAGGGTAAATATGAAGCTGTAGCCGGCAGCCAGTTAGCTTAGCTTAGCATAAAGCCTGTAAACAGGGGGAAACATCTAGTTTGTTTCTATCCAAAGGTAACGAAATCCGCCTTCCACCACCTCTAAATTGCATTAATTAACACGTTATATTTAAGTAGTTTCATTTATATAAACAAAGTGTAGAAACGGTGTTTACGGTGGACTATGTGGAGAAGTTACTGTTTACATACATAACCCCCTGTTAAACAGAGAATTATAAAAAAATGATTAACTTTACTTAATCCCTGTACAGATTAAACAAACCAGATATAATGTGTTAAGTAGTGAGTTTAAGAGGGGCTGAATGTTGTTACCTTTGGACAGAGCCAGGCTAGCTGTTTCCCCTGTTTCCAGTCTTTATGCTAAGCTAAGATAAGCTAAATGGACAAAAAAAAGAGATTGGTATCGATATTCTCCTCTAACTCTCTGCAACCAGGCAAATATGCATATTCACCAAAACATGAAAACTATCTCTCCTCCCACAGCCCCTGCTTAGATACTCACACAAACCAATAAATACTGAACTCTCTGACGCCATTCTACACCTAAAGAAAGACCAAAAATGAGTGTGGGTTTGTGGGTTAGCATTGCTAACTCTGATACAACTGGCAGCTGTTATCCGATGAAATGTAGCAATATGAGTAAATAACAAATAATGAAAACATGGTTTTCCAGGAGCAGAATCAAGTTTAGAATGAGATATCGTTCTAGCACCTTCCAGTGTTGGTAATGCCAGACTAAGTTTAAGGACTTACAAGTGGAGAACAAGACTCACAGCTATTCTCTTCTCTGTGTATCATTATAAAGTTACAGTGAACACATCAAATATACAGCAACATCTCTGTCTAATCCTATAGGCCAGGATTTGTTTAGTTAATGCTAAGACCCTTTTGACCCATTTCTGTCACCTCTAGCACGTCAGCGCCCACTCAAGACTTCCGAACAAAACACTGGTGCACAACAGCACCCTCAGAGTATACATGATAAAACAGATAATCTACAGGAACCATCCCAGAGCACTGACAAGCAGAAATGTGCTTCACACAATAAAAAAAAAAAGCAGGGCATTAATCCTTGAGGGAAATGGAGAACAATGTCTAAGTGGATTACTTGAGGGGTTTCATAAGAAAATGTATTCAAAATTTGAGGCCAAAACAAAGCCATTTTTAACATTCTGAAAATTGTAATGAAAAGATTATTGTATTTTACAAGATTATTACATACAATAGTGCTCCAGTTTAGGGAGAAAAGATCTTCAACAGACAATAATTCAAATAATGTGCTATACATTTTGAAACAATGTGTGTTAAATTATTAATCTTTATCGTAATGAAATATTTCTACTAACCCATGACTAATCGCTTTTTAAATATCTATGGTAATATTCTATTTATAACTAGCACATATCAGACTATAAGCATGGGGCCATGCAGCATGGCATTCCTCCCTCAACACAAAGGTTACGCTATCATAGATTCATGTCTGCTTTAACGTGATATTTCATTGTGGCCTAAACTGTCTGAGAAGTTAAGAGTGCATTTACAACCCAGCAGAGTTAAAAAAAAAAAAAAGAAAAAAAAAAGAAAAAACAACCAGCACAAATTATCTAATGGGAGTCAGGAGTGGTGCATTACAATGAAGACGCACATTCTTTAGCTCCCTTTAACTCTACAGAACCAAAAAGGCTGAATTAAAATTTAAACTTCAACTTCAACTTCAACTTTGCGTCTGGCTAAACCCCAACATAACTGTAGACAGCAACATTGTTAGCTGTAGTGACGGCGCTTTGAAGGCGTCTGACCCCTGCAGTTGTGGCTCAGTGAGAGGCCTGTAATTCAACAAGAATGATTAGTTTAAATAACTGACCTTTTATACGAAATACTTGCTCCTCTTCCGTATTTCTGGTATCTTCTAAATAAAAAGCCTTTTAGTTTGTAGTCCGTGTTCAATGTTTGCCCCCTTTGTTGTCAGTTATCCACAGACTGGACAGATGGTTCCCTGTGCCCTCAGACCGGCTGGAGCGGAGGCTGGCTTTGCTATTAGTCCCTCAGCTTAGCCCAAGATAAGCCCCTACGCAGGGCAAGTGAACCCGCATCTCTTGCCTAATTCTCCCTGTCACAGCCACCAAAGAGGCGTTCCTCCACACGGAGATCCACAAGCTGCGAGGCCTGAGGGCAGGGCAAAGAGGCTCTTTGGCTGGACACTGTCCAGCGCAGATAGGACAGGCTACAGTTACAGCCACTACAACAAAAAATTGGAGAGGTTTAGCCTTTTGCAGTCATCAAAAACCCACATGGAGACACTGAAGAGAAGCTTTGTTAACTGATGTTGCTCTGAGACTAACAACTCTGCATGACTGCTGTGTTCTTCATTAGATTTTCAGAGAGCTTCCCGCCTGCACAGGGCCGGATTTTCTCTAAAAATAAATCTTCCTGTATGAAATTGGTGCTTTGTACAAGGACCCCAACTAATTGAGGGCTGGGAAGGACAATGTGGCGTTTGAGGTATTTAGTGATGTTAAGCACAATGTCTTCATGGGGTGCTTCTCCCCCCTCACTGCCTCTGCCCTCCCCCACACCAAGCCCTTCTGCCCTTGTAATGAGGCCATACTGGATACAATACAGCCCTTCTGCACAGAAAAAATGTATTCAGCTGAGCTTCAAAATTGTGAAGGAAATGAATCAGTGAAGCATAAGTGGCATATTTAATTACTACTCACTGCGTTGCACGGGGACAATGATGGCTGCTGTGAGCCTCATGGCCGTCTATCAGACATCTAAGCAGGCCACATTACATTCGCTTCTCAACCGGGATTTTAATACAGCTTCCATTTTATTTCTGTGATTAAAAGGATTGAATATCCTTATGAAAACACAAATATGAAGATAATCCTTTATAGCAAAGGTATTTTCCCATTCTTTACTTTTTAGGAGACTTTTTCAGGGTTAGGCTTGGTGCGGTTCGGATTAGGACGGTATAATTAAATGTGTACAACCGTGTGTATTTGTGTTTCCAAACTGCAAACAGAATCAAAACAAAGCTGCGAAAGCTGTCAAGGGCATGCCGTCTGACAAAGTATCCAACAGTTATTTCCTCCTCCTTCATGTACCTTGTGTGTCAATGAAATTAAGGAGTCTGGGATTATATGTAATGGGATTACTTAGAAGGGATTACTGAAATGTGTTGGCGGTGTAATGAGTTACAGTTACTGAAAGCAGGGTAGATAACCTCAAAAATAAAAGGATTTACCTAAACTACAAGAACGGGTGAAGGATAAATCTAATATGCACATGGTTCTTTCCTCATTAGCGTTAATAACACTCTGCAGGTCTAGTAGCCTGACATTAAGTAATCATTACACTGGAATAATATGAGCTAATCAATATTTTTGAAGAAGATTTTGTATGCCAACTGCTTTTAACTAATCGACTCCTTCATGTGCAGAGTGTCCATTTGGATAAGAGTCAGGGGTAACATGTAATGGGATTACTGTAAAGTGATTACTGAGACTTGCTGGTGTAATCTATTACAATTACTAAACACAGCGTAAATTCCACATTTCTTGGAAGGATACGCCTGGAAAAATCAATACAATTTCCATGATTGAAAGAATCAAATGATTATGAGAACTGAAAGAATAAGGTAATTCCTTAAGTGAGAGCATTGGACTTTTTTTTTTTTGGGTTTAGGTTAGGAGTAGGGGTTAAACAATGGAGATTTATAAAAATTGACCCTGAAAAAAATGAAGGGGGAGGGGTACCTTGAATATATGGTTAAAGGATAAATATATCACTTACATGGTTCTTTCATCACCATTTGATTTTAGCTGTACAAAATAACTTTTCAGGCCTGGTAGTCTGACATGACCTACTTAAAATTCTGATGTATCGCCACAAATGAAACTTACATAGTGTATTTGTCAGCGCGGGTCTCTCATCATTATGCATGTCAGTGTGTATCTCTGCATTTCTCTGTGTATTTCTGCGTATCAGTGTTTATTACAGTGTGACTTACATAGTGTGTATATCTGTGTGTATTACTGTGTGTATAGGTAAATATTTCACAGTAAGCTATATTCACGTATTTTAGAAAATAAACACATTATTCTATAAAACCAAAGATTCTGATACACAGTTATATCTGTGGAAAAATCATATTTATCAAAATACGTGTCCATATATGTAAACATATAGTCATTATTAAAATATATTAATTGAATATACACTACAATAAATCATGACTAACCTTACTAACATTTGTAAAATAACTTTCTTGTCCTTCTTCATAGGTGTCCTGCCAAGTTACCTGTTGTTTGCATTGAAACTCCATATAAAGTGAGCTGTCACCAGAATGTAGCTAAACATGGCTGGGGGAGGAGATAGTAAAAACAACAGCAACTAGCTCGTCACATGATACTTGTTATGATGTTACTACACACGCCTCACTGACACAGACAGTCCACTGTCAGTGACTCACAACTTCTCATATGTCGACATGGCGGTTCAAATTGCGACCTTCCAGTAAATAAAGTTAGTCTCGAGCGTGCACGAGGGCTACAAAGGAAGGAAGTATAAAGCTCAGCGGACTTTGAAACATGTCAATGAGTATAAAAGTAGTTGTGTGTGTGTGTGTGTGTGTTGTAACGCAGTCTCTGTAGCTCTCCAGCCCAACGAAGGTCCATGGATCTCCCACAACTTTGCACTTTAGACACTTTTAAGCAGTTGTGCAGTCACTACGGTTATGGAGGAAACTTACAAGACGTGATTGAGCAGGAGTTCACACGGATTAAAGGTAATGGTCGTGTTCAGGCACGAGAAGTAGTGACCGGCTCGTCGTCTCTGTCTTTACATGTCTGCTCTTTACCGTTAACAGGAATAACATATCTGGATCATGCAGCGACTACTCTGTACCCCGAGTCTCTGGTCAGGGACTACTTCCACGACATTTCAAGGAATGTGTACGGTGAGAGAAGTCACATAAAAATACCATCAAGTGTTTTTCTTATATATATATATATATATATATATATTCTTAAAACTCAAAGCATTTTTTGTGACATGTCTGAACAGGAAACCCTCACAGCCAAAACCCCAGCAGCAGATTGACACATGACACAGTGGAGAGGGTCAGATACAGGTAAAGTGTATTCACGCTCTCAGAAGCGTTTATAATGGGCCCAGGTGGCTCTTTTCAATTTTACTTTTCTGGATGAAATGGGTAAAAAACAGAACATTTTCTTACAGGATATTGCAGCATTTTAACACCACCCCCGAGGACTACTCTGTGATTTTCACTTCTGGTTGTACTGCCGCACTTAAATTAGTGGCTGAGAGCTTTCCCTGGAGGCCACAGACCGAGAGTGAAGCGGGGAGTCTCTTCTGCTACCTCACTGACAGCCACACCTCTGTAGTTGGCATTAGAGGACTGACTTCTAGCCGGGGGGTAGTTGCCCTGCCTGTCTCCCCTCAGGAAGTAGAAAACAGGGCGAAGGATGAGGCTCAAGGTGAAGATGGTATTTGCCAGATGCCACATCTATTCTGTTACCCGGCACAGAGCAACTTCTCTGGGAGGAAGTATCCCCTTAGCCATGTGAAAGGCATCCAGACGAAACGTCTTTACCCAGCATGTGACCACCAAGGCCGCTGGTTTGTGCTGCTCGATGCTGCCTCTCATGTCAGCTGCTCCCCTCTAAACCTACAGGAGTGTCCTGCTGATTTCATTCCCGTCTCCTTCTATAAGATGTTTGGCTTCCCCACAGGTCTGGGGGCTCTTATTGTCCGTAACAGCGCAGCAGGCATACTAAAAAAGACTTATTTTGGAGGCGGCACAGCAGCAGCTTACCTTTGTGGAGAAGATTATTATGTGCAGGCTGCAAACATTTCTGACAGGTAAAGTACTGTACAAGCCTGCCAAATCCTAGATATCCTCTGAAAGCTCACAGTCGTTCTATATCTGCTGCTTTCTTATTCTAAGATGCAATGTTTCCCTTCTACCTGATAAAGATTTGAAGATGGGACTGTCTCTTTCTTGGACATAATTGCTGTAAATCATGGATTTGAAGCTCTTTACAGGATCACAGGTGCTGTAACAGAGCAAGATGATTTATGGAAAAACATTAAAACACAAATTTAATAGCAGAATACATATGCAAGTTCTTCGTGACCGGCTTCAGGTTAATATCAAGCATCTCTGTCTTCATCCCTCTTTGGCTCCAGGGGGCATGCACAACATCCAACTGCACACGTTTGGCTTGGCACGCTACACTTACATGCTGCTGTCAAGTGTTTGCCATGGCAACGGGCAACCAGTGGCTCAGATATATGCCGAAGGCCAGTTTGAGAGTCCAAGCACACAGGGCGCAATCCTAAACTTCAACCTCAAGGATTCTCATGGACAGATAATTGGGTATTCTCAGGTGCATTCAAAAAATAGTATTTCTTTCTACTACACAGCAGTTCAATTACTGCATGTTTATGCGTAGGCAGCGCTGCTGAATATTAACACGATTCCTCTGTTGCCCTCAGGTGGACAGAATGGCCAGTCTGTACAATATCCATGTGCGCACAGGTTGCTTCTGCAACACCGGGGCCTGTCAGTCCTTCCTCGGGATCACCAATCAGCAGATGAGGAGAAACCTGCAGGTGAGAGTCAAGAATTATGAAAAATGTCAAAGTCTGTTGAGGGCATGTGTAGGTAGAATAAAACATTGTCTTTTTCTTCTCAAGGCGGGCCACGTCTGCGGAGACAGCATCGACCTGGTGGAAGGCCAGCCGACCGGATCTGTACGTGTGTCCTTTGGCTACATGTCCACATTTGAAGACTGTCAAAAGTTCCTAAACTTTGTTGCTGAGTGCTTCGTAGAGAAACCAGTCACAGTGGACCAAGGGAGACTAGAGAAGCTAAAAACCTTCACAGCAGCATCCCAGGGTGTGTGTGAAGATCTTCCAATCAAAATCACTAATGGAGAAATATGTAAAGTAGATGAGAAGCAGAAGCCTGAAGCATCACTGAGGGGATTTGGACACAGAGACTCCAACAGCCACAGGGAGCCTTATACTCTGACCAACATCTACATATATCCCATCAAATCATGTGGAGCCTATGAGGTTTGAGGATAACCAAACATTTCTTTTTTTCCCTGTCCGTCCTATTTCTTTCCCTTTCTTCGCTTAGATTTGACTTTGTGCTGTTCTTCATGCAGGTCCACGACTGGCCGGTGGGACCGCTGGGTTTACTGTATGACAGAAGCTGGATGGTGGTGAATGGAAACGCTGTGTGCCTGAGCCAGAAAAGAGAGCGGCGTTTATGCCTCATTCGCCCACAAGTCCACCTGCCCTCAAACAAATTGCTCCTGCAGGCATCAGGTCAGGCAGTCTGTCAGTGGCTCACTGAAAATAAACACCACTTTTAACCAAAAATACATTTCAATCAGTGGCATTTTCTGCGATAAATTCTCTTTGTTTGCGCATTTATGTATTTTTCCACTGCCCTGCAGGGATGGATACCATTTCTGTTCCCCTGGAAAACAACACTCAAATGCACACAAGCTATCGGGTGTGTCAGAGTAAAGTTTGTGGTGACAGGTGAGCTGTCAATGTTGAAACGTCTGGAAGCAGCATCAGCTGCGGAAAATACTGTGACACATATCTCTTGTTTACATATCTCATGTCAGTGCATTCTCTCACTCCGTTGTTATTGACTATGGTATTACAGGGTCTCCTGTTCTCAATTCCATGTACAATTCCAGTTATTTAGCACTTCTAATGGAAAAACAATAAGCAAGAGATTATATTGATGTCCTCAGATACCCGCATGACAAGTTAAAAAAAAAGCTAATTTTCATTCACTGATTTTTGGATTAGATGTCGCACCAAATAGTAAGCGGCATCAAACTCTGTAGATTTCCCTCTGGGCCTCCAGAACATAATCCTCCTCCTTCCTCCAGGGTGGAGACTGTCGACTGTGGGGATGAGGCTGCATCATGGCTTTCAGACTTCCTTGGTCAGCCATGCCGCCTGATAAGACAAAGTCCTAATTTTACCCGACACCAGAAGAAGAAGCCTAGTGGAGGTACTTATACCTATATATAAGCATTTTACTTGTTCTGCCTGCCTCTTATTTCTGTTCCATGGATGTATTTGTTATACTGTACATGAGCAATCCAAGGTCACATATCCTGCTATTACTGATATTCTGGTCGTGGCTGTGACCTTGCTTTACCTTCTGCTCGTCAATCGGAAATTTAATCTTTTTCTGCTTCTGCAAGTGTTCTCTGTTCAAAAGTCTATTATGTAAAAGAAAATGTGACATTCAGGCTGTGGTTGGGCAATATAATGCTTTATATATTCCCTTTTATATTGATATGTGTATAGATTTTATCATTAATAGCGTAATAATATCCAGTTTACAGTAGTGGAATGTAACAAATTACATTTACTCAAGTACTGTATTTTTCGGTACTTGTACTTTACCTGAGTATTTCCTTTTCCTGCTACTTTATACTTCCACACTTCAGAGGCAAATATTGTACATTTTACTCCACTACATTTTCTTTTCTATAACGTTTGTAACAGTAAAAGTAATTCAAATGAGCTCCACTTTTATCAGCTGCAACATTAAAGTGATGAACATATTAATCCATCCATAATTATAACCCAGTAATATATATGATTCTGAAAGAAATGGGCCATGCTGCATAATGAATACTTTAACTTTTGGTACTTTAAGTCTATTTTGATGCTTATACTTTGTATTATTTGATACTTTTACTCGAGAAAAAGATCTGAGAACCACTGCCAGTTTATCACTTTCAGATGAATATATTTGGATTGTGACAGATGTGCTTGACTTCATCTGATCGGGCTGTGGAGGCACCGATATACCATCAGAGAATAGGGAGTTGTAAAATGAGATGTTTATATACCTAGGTAGCTTTTTGGTACTTCATCAGTTTTATACGTCTAGTTCTTTTTTCATGTTATGGTTAGTAGTGCTCAGCCTGCGGAGGAGCTCTGTCAAGTCTGGGAAAATTACCCTGATGGTGTCTAAACTCGGGCTTAGAGACAAATTGTCAACAGAAAGCATGTGTTACAAGCTGGCAATGAGGAATTTGAAAGACGTGGGTATTCACCAGCCAGGGAGGATCTAACGAAGAGATACTATCGAGTTGCATCACGGGTCTGTGCCTCCACAGGACTAAATATTTGGATATCTGCACCTCTGCGGCACATATTTTGACCCGTCTTCTGTAAATCTGTCCCTCACGAGTCTTAAAAATGTCCTGACTTTTAGTTTCTGGTATGATGCTGAATTCTCGTGCTCCTCGGATAGTTCCATTTCCCGAGTTGAGAGGTCGTTCTTCCGACTTTGGTGCGTTTCATGAGCGTAATGTGGAAACGACGTGGACGCTACAAAGAAAATGTGTTGCATTTTATTGCTCAGTGCGTTTAAAAAACACCTTGATAGCTGTTAACATTATGTTGGTATTATTAGTGATTTTGTCCCACACTTGTTGCTGCACCAGTACGTTTCCTAAAACCACTAAAATATTGCTTTACCAGACTTGTTATCTGGGTTAGTGTTAATAAACTACTTTTCCAATACACATAATATATATATATATATATATATACACTATAGTATAGTGACTATACTATAATTAGGCTTTTGCTGGCAATGTTGCATCAATGAGCCTTATTTAATTCACAGGTTTCTGTCGATAAATATGAGGATTTAATATTATTATAGTTGTTCAGGGCTTTCATTCACTGAATGAGCCAATTCCCATCCGGCTATTTTATCTATTAACAGTTTCTCAATTGAAATCACGATGAATATTCCTATTTGACAAGACAGTCTTATCACAAGGTCCATTTAGTGGATGTTGTGGAGCTTTTCGATTGTATCACACAATCTTTCTCAGCAGATGGAGCTTGCCAGGTTGTCATTGAATTGTACATCTTCACATTTACATTTTCGGAGCATTTCAAGGACTTCTTGTTGCCTTAAAAGTTGCGATTGATACTGCTGTATAAAATGACATTCACTGTGATAGAAGGTTTAACAATAGTGACCACCCCTAATTCATGTTGAATTGTGAGTGCACCTTTTGATTATTATTTACACATTCACTCACACATTTGTTCTATCTGTGTTACAGCAGAGCCTCAGTTTTCAGGCTCAGTGAAGATGTATGCTGCTCAAACCATGTTTTTCCTCATATTGAACAAATCACTGGAGTAATATAAAGTATTTCCCTTCTAGCTGCCACCTCCACATCCCTCTCCCTGGTGAATGAAGCTCAGTATCTCATGATCAACCGTGCCAGTGTGAAGCTCATTCAGAAAGTAATGAGCAGCAGGTTTGAACACATGATGTGTTATTCAAAGTTAGGCAACGCTCTCGTGAAAAAAAAAACAGGATCCGCTGACGCCTGTACATTTACATTACAGTGGATCATTTAAGTGGTGCTGCAAAATAACATGCAATTTCCAACACTCCCTTTCTCAGGCAGGACGACTCCGAGGGCGATCAGCTCCTTGACACACAGAATGTCATTAGCCGCTTCCGAGCCAATTTAGTCATTGCTGGAGTAGAACCATTTGAGGAGGATAATTGGCCACACTTGATTATTGGCAACACTAGTTTCGTGGTGAGCAGACACTTTGAGTTACATGATAAAATGTTCAAATGCATCAAAACCAGATTTCTCAAATATGAAGGTCGTCCCTGTGTGATTAACCCAAAGGTTGCAGGTCAGTGTGGAAGGTGCCAGATGATTGGAGTAGACCAGGAGACTGGGACCAAAACAAAAGAGCTGCTCATGTCTCTGTCGGCCTACCGCAATGGGAAGGTCAGTCAAAACCAATTAGTCCTCGTTCATCTGGGTGCTATGTGTGTCGTGGCAGTGATGGGGGGAGGGGGCAAAGGCTGTATTAATTACTTTTAATGCGCGTGCATGAAAAGATAAATCAATTTGCCTATTATCTTGTACATTTTTAGGTCACTTTTGGGGTGTACCTGACCCATCAGTTACCGGAGGGCTCCACTACAGCCAGTGTCCTCTCTGCCGGTTCCCTGATACAGACAGAGCCTTACAGTTCTTGAAGTAGTCATCTATAACGTCTATTTTGCTGACATCTCTGGGCCTAAGCAGCCACGTCGCTGCACGTCGTGAATATCACCTGTCAAAACACTGTGGGGAGTTTCTATAGATGCTTCTCTTTTATTTTTTTTATCTGTGCAGCGCTGGTGGGTTTTTTCCTCTCAAGTGTCCTTTTCATACCAGGGCATCCAGATTTTACTATATACAAGTCAGTTTTGATAGGAAATAAATGAGATTTACGGATTTTATTTTATTTTTTACGTTCCTAAAATGCGTGCAATAAAGAAGATTTGAAGTATTAATTGCAGTTTGAATGTATTACTGTCATTTGAGCCAAACCTTGTCAGCCTTGATGCAATAATCGCCGCTCAAGTTAACCTCCCAGACAGTTCTTCCTCTGTTTATTCCCGTGGAGATTTATATTGCTATTTATTCCAAACACACCACTAACCGCTGTTACTGCTGCTACAAATCTATAACATGTTGCTTTCTGTAATAGAAAAATCTACCAGACACTCAGTGCCCAGTATATGCTCCAAACAAGGTGTGGACTTGGACAACATATTTTATGCCAGAAAAAGTATTAATTGTATTCATTTATACAGTTTCGAGTTAAAGGGAAAGTGCACATTAATAGACATTTCTGTAAATGTCCCAGGTGTAATGACGGTTACACAAAAGATTCAGGAAATACATTAAAACAGGAACAGCAATACTGTACATATAGCAAAGCACATTTCATAAGAACACATGAAATATATTATAAAAAGGACAGCAATACATAAAGCACGCCAGAAATACATATTTCTTCACTCATAGAAATGAGTAAAGTTAAATATCTTTGCCACCAGAAATTTTGTGCATAAAGTGACACTCTGTATGTGCTCAACTGATCTGTCCTGTCTGGCAGTAAAACTGTCCTTGTAATAGAAAGCAGTAGGTGGCTACTGTGTGTCTACGCTAATGTTTTGTACTGCTTGTAGCATGTTTGCCAGTATGTGCATGCCTCCACGACACATAGAAATGACATGTAAATGTATGGTAGGATTGGGTAGGGTAGAGAGTGATAGCAGGGATTCAAAACAAGAATGTAATATATAGATGGATGACAAAGTAAAAGAAGTGCCTACATGAAGTGTCTTAGTAAGGTGGATAGCTTCTCCAAGTTGCTGGAACTTTACTGAATGGATAACACCATTCTTCAAAGATATTCCCTGATCTGGCATTTTTCGAACCCTTCATTTACTCCTGTTCTGGTACAGCAGTCTGTGCACTCTGACAATGATTGCCGTTGAAAGGTGTTTTACTTTCTATTGTAATGTATTTTATTTCTTGTATTTTTTTCATGTCTGAAATCTATTGAACTAAAGAACCGTTGAGATTGCACCTCGCAAAATACATGATATTTATTTCAATTTCAACAATGTAAAAAAATGCATTTTTCAGTCACACAATCGTTGAGGCATATACTGTTCATTTATAATGTCATTTGTATCAGTAAACATTTCATCTCACCTTACAGTGCAAGAGTCTTTTAGGATAACGACAGGAATTCAAGGTTTCCTAAGTGTTGTGTTCAAAGGCGTCGCGTGCAACATGTATTGTGTTCTACTCAGCAGTATGTCAAGCAGTGCTCCTTTAACCTGCCCAGGTCCCTCCTCTTCCGCCTGATTAAACTGTACTTTGTACAAACTTTGTATTTGCCAACTGACCGAGACAAACAGCTGAGTGGGCCAGGGGCTAGACTACATTTTGAAGTGCATTTACTTGAATAGTTAATACGGACTTCACATGACGAGGAAGAGGGTCGTCAAACAGGATGGTTCATCCAGCCGAGTCCAGAGGCCTGCCAGAGTCCAGGCGGAGGAGAGGGCACCGTGAGTCAGCGCGATACTTACTTCAACAAGCACAAGCACGTTAACGTCGCTGACCCGGGTTAACGTCGGTGCTGAAGTTACTCATAAGTGTCACTGAGATGGAAGAAGGAGGTCCATTCTTCAGGACCGCTGCTTTCCTGGTTAACAAAGTTAAACATTTTGGGGATTTTATATTTGCATTTCTATTATAATTGACCACAGGCTAAAGCTAAATGAAGCTAGCCTGTAAGTAAGGAGTGGTACTTATCCACGCTGAGGTTGGCTTCCGATCAGGGCTCGCTGAACGAAAGGTCCTCGTTTACGTCGACTCACATGTTGTGAAAGCATGTTAGACATTAGAGAGGAAAACACACTTTTTTTTAATTTGTCAAAGCTTTATCCTGTTTGTGAAAAATGCAACAAAAAAAAGGGAGAATTCACTCCTTTTTTTACATCTTGACCACATTGGCACAGGTCCAGACCACGATACTTGGACTGTTCACATCTGGACTAGATTATCCCAGAGAGGCTAAAGATGCTCTAAAACACCGTTTCTGATTTGTGAAACCTTTAACCTATTTGTGAAAATGAAAAAAAAAAAAAAAAAAAAAGGCCTAGACCACATTGGACCACGAGAGGATCATGCAGACACCTTGCTGCCTGAAGTATTCCTGTAATAAAAATATATATACACACAAACGTATTATATATGTGTAATATGCGAACATGGTTGTGTGTAGAGTTAAAGCTCTGGTAACTGACAGACTCCCATACTCAAAGAGCAGGAGCCATAAAACAGTTTAATTGGTCAGCAGGCATAAACACACTAAACCAACTATACCAAAATAGCATAGTTCAAACGCAGAATTGCAGGCAGGCAGATTCAGGCAAAACAAAGGGACTAGGAGACATGATCCACTTTGTGGGAAATGACGAGGCTACTATGAAGGTCTAGTATAAACTCCTTCGATGATAGGGTAATGGGGATCATGTCTGCAGGCAGGTGGAAGGTCAGGTGACTGGCAAAGGTGGGAACACAATGCAGGAACTAAAGAGCAGGGTCTGAAATGATGACAGATGTTAGTGGACAGATAAACAAGAGGAATTAAATGATTTCTAAGTCAAATGTTGATAGTTGTGACTAAGAATTGACACAAAACTTTTCATAAAAACTTAGAAAAAATGAAGAACAAACACACTAATGGCTGAATTATGGTACTTCTAACACTGTTAAAAGTGAGGAGTCTTACAGTGGCAGAGGCAGTGACAGTTAGAGGGAAGGTAAGAGAACAACAGTATTTTGAAGAGTAAATTAACCTAATTCATAAACTTTGATTACTTTTTTAAAAAAAATTTTTAAACTGGTCAATAAAGCTGAAAGGTGCTAAAAACATTAGCTCAAACTAGGGAGTGTAAACCTCACAACAATACTGATAACTGATTATAACTGTCCAACTTTTATTAAAATGTCTTCATTTTTAACTCCAATTAAGATCAGAGCGGAACAGCAAAATGAATGTTAAATTCTACATGGAAGCTTTTTTACCGAAAATAATGGTGAAAACATGGGTGACTACTGTGGTGGAAGTTCAAAGATGGTCAAAAGATACTAAGTTTGTGTTTGAGTATTTTATTGATTTATTTCTGCAGAAAGGATCAGAGCATACAGCACAAAGGTCTGTCAAACAATGATCCTGTGTGAAGCGTGTGGTCTCCTCTTGAAACACCTCAGGTGACCCACAGGGGTCAAGAACAGGCTGAGAGAAAAGTACTGCTGCAACTAGTTAAGACTGAAACTGGCTTTGATTAGTTTGGCCATTATCTCCCGGTCACAGACCCACTACCTCCTTAACAGCTGGCTGCTTTCTCCCACAATGAACACTTAGGTCATCTTGAGGTCATACCTTCACACAGCACTATTTCACTAATGAGTACCAGGCCATGGCAATAGGTAACATGTCAGTGAAGCAATGCTGTGTTTTTCCATCACACTACCTCCTGTGACAAGATGTGTTCCTGCTTATGATTTAGTTTGTAGATAGATAGTGTGTGTGAATGGTTATCACTGATGAGCATGTGGCACCTTGTATGGTAGCCTCTGACTGTAGGAATGTGTGTGAATGAGTGAATGCTGACGTGTTGTAAAGCGCTTTGAGTGATCGCTAAGATTGGAAAAGCGCTATATAAATGCAGACCATTTACCATAGATAGATAGATAGATAGATAGATAGATAGATAGATAGATAGATA
>CALSCE010009347.1:17893706-17940126 GCA_943593645.1 Bovichtus variegatus
TAGATAGATAGATAGATAGATAGATAGATAGATAGATAGATAGATAGGTAGATAGATAGATAGGGAAATATGCAGTAGCAGAGCAAGAGCATGAAGCACATAGCAATAACAAGATACAAAAGTGATAGAACACCAAATATATTTACCCACTCAGATCCTAGAATAACCCTCCAGGACTTTGTTGTAACCATCTGAAAGTATGTGGGGCAAAGGCTGTATTAATTACTTATTAATACATATCAAGTGTAGGAATTTTTGGTTTAGGAATTGTGTATAAACAGGTGAACAACACAAGTGGTAAGGACACTTAAATGGATTGATAAGTTCCCACTGCAATACAAGGAAGTGTAATGGAATTTGGATGTTTGTGGTCAAGGACTGGATTGTAAATATCTCTAAACTTCAGCAAAAGTAGCATATAATTGTCTTCATATTCAGAGTTTTGGTAGTAAGCTTAAAAGCTAACAGTTACATGAATTATTTGCAAATAATACTACAAAAAATTGTAGAAAAATAGTTGTTCAGTAAAACAAAAGTCGCATTTCATCGCACTGCACTTGTGCATCCATTAAAAAGATATTTCAAGAGGTTTTTGGACATCTTCTAGAAAAGATTTGGAAGTTAATAGCAAAGCACAAACGATAACTCCGGGCAGATAAGGCGACAAGTTTGATAGCTGTTGAAATAAATGACCTCCTATATGTTTCCCTCAAGCAGTGTGGAACAATCAGTCTTCAACTAAAAGGGCTCTTCTGGCTGATTAGAGTGTTAATGGAGGGGGTGGGATGTATTGTCCAATAATTGGCAATAGTCTGAATAGCATCTTCTTGTCTGCTGTTGCCTCTAGGGAGACAAGACTGGCTCCAATGGCAGCCTGCCTTGTTGATTAGATTATTCAGTTATTCTCTTCCATTAATGCTGCAACCACAGACTGGTGGGACATGTGCAGCGCAGCTCTGTACATGCCAATAGGCTTGAGTGTACATTCCCGTGTACATCTGTTGTTTGAATGGTGATGTGTTTGCTCACTGGCGCACACACTGAAGCGCATTTGAACAGCTAACGAACTATAGTCCGTCAGTGACTACGACTGTGAACTGAATAGTGACTCGAATCAGCAAAGTTATTCGTGATTTCCACCTCGAGCGCCTCACAATTGCCGAGTCATCCAAAAAACTTCTGCAGCCAAAAGGAAGCGGCGTAGCAGCCAAAGTATGATGCTAAGTGGATGAAGAGGAGTGAAACTTTTCCAATGTTGCTGTAGTGTTGATTTGGTGTTGGGACACTTGTTCAGACTGGACATGTGCTGCTCGGGGAGTCTGAGCTGGTCTTGCTCCAAATAGGGAATTTCAAATCAGGAATAATAACAACTATTGTTTAACGCAAAATATGTCATTTTCCGCCACTAGGGGTCTCTCAATCAAAACAATAACAAAAAACAGAGTTTGTTTGCGTCCATTGCTGTCGTTGCAGTCCGCTTCTCCCGGCTCGGATTCCTTCATTGTTCACAAATCAGGAGGTTTTTACCAGGAGCTGAATTATCCACAGAGTTTTCTTTCTTTCCAAAACAAATGTACCCAGTAAAAACACTGAATAAACGTTAAAAAAAAATCTGTGTTTCTCTGACGCTGTTCGGTTCCCGCTAATATTTGCTCAGCTCTCTGATAACTTTAGATCCGGACGTCCGATGTCTAAAATCCTTCATCCGGTTAAAATACAGAGTTAAAAACAACCAAGATCTTAAAAGTGCATCGTAAAAATGTGGCCTAAAACTGGATAAAAATATCAATAGATCAATTTCTGAGAACTTTTGGCAGACAACCAAAAGTGCAAAGGGGATACGAAGGCATTACAGGTGACAAATGAAACGGACCGCAAAATAGTTTGAAACATTTGGGATAATCTAAATACACAACTCAAGCAAATAGATAACATAGCTGAAGACATTTCTAGACATTTCATTGTGGAAATGTGACATACCGGTATTATATTTTTTAAATGAACAGATGGTGTTGCATAGTGCTCTTAGTCTCCTCAATTGTAGTCTGTTATTGTTTGGCTTACTTACAGAAATTACAATACAACAAGTATTTGAGTCAGTTAGAGACAACTGGGAGGGTCCTCTGCCCTCACTGACACAAGTTATGTAAGATAATGGCCAGATGGTCAGTAGTCACATTGATTTTATGTCTCTCTCTGTTCCCAGGTCCCGATGGTGGCTGAAAAGAGGCTTATTGGTTCTCTTTGTTATCTTAATTTTGGTGCCTTGCTTGCACAAAACACTCCCAGGATTAATCCAGCACCTTGTTTCCACTCACAGAAGTAAGTGAATTCTCTCTCTGCCTCAGGAAAGTACTATAAATATTAAAGTTGCTCACAGAAAAAGGGCCCACCTCTTTTCTTTCCCCTGTTTGTAGTCAGGGTGCCGTTCTTTGTTGACCTCAGCCGACCCTCTGATCTCTCCCTTAATCACACCATCAACATGTACTTAACATCAGAGGAAGGAATCTCCCTTGGCGTTTGGTGAGTATAGTCCAATTTCAACATTTTTTTTCTTTTTCAAGCATATATATATAAAAAGGCTAAGACCTTTTTTCTTAATGATTCAGTTATCAGTTGTGCCTCTAAGCGGGTGTATTGTTCTGAACTGTTCAAGGCACACTGTCCCTGAAAGTCGGTGGATAGAGGCACAGGGGAAGGACTTGGCATGGTACCAGAACACTTTAAGGGATGGAAGTCCAGTTTTCATATATCTTCATGGGGACACAGGCACAAGGTATGATGAATAATGCATTTGTATTATAGATTGCTCCCCGAAGAAGCAGAGATTAAAAGTTCCACACAGCTAGACATATTTGGGTTTGTTTGCGTTTATAAATTTTCTATTGTCTGTGAATCCTTCCAACAGGGCAGAAACTCATCGGGTTGGAGTGGCAAAGGTGAGTGATCACCAGCACAAACATATTAATCTTTTGAAGGTCTAATAAACATAAGAAAGTCCCACTAGCCATTCTGATTACAAACGAATGTGTCAACAGGTATTGAGTGCACTTGGTTACCACGTGCTGGTGCCTGACTACAGAGGTTAGTGAAAATGAAGATGTATGACTCTTTCTTCTCAACATATTTTCCGTCTCTACGCTTCTTTGCCTCCTTATTGATTGTAATACACAACCCTCTCACATTGATTTAAAATCATTTGCAGGCATAAGATGCAGAGTAATGCACTTGTGCTTGATCAGTTGTTTGTTGTAAGGCAGTCAAAAGACATCGGTTCAATTTAAGGTCAGAGACGAGTGCAGGTTTTCCTTCTGAGTAGCTGCCACCTGGTGGCCGTGAAGAGCAACTCCGTGATCTGTCCGTGAGCAGTAGTTGATGAGAGAAACTCTGGCAGGGTTTGGAGATTCCACCGGGGAGCCGACTGAAGCCGGTCTGACCACTGATGCCCTCTACCTGTACAACTGGGTCAAAGCACGCAGTGGAAACAGCCTGGTCGTCATCTGGGGACACTCTCTTGGCAGCGGGTCAGTAAGAAAAGATTCCCAATCTACAGCATTTTCGTCAAGCAGAGACACTCTTACACGAGTAAAAATGATTCGGGTCACTGTTTGGATGTGCATTGCATGCTCCTCTTTTTTTAAATAAAATTAAACTTCAATGCAATAGCCTGCAGCATTTATACCATAATGACCCTTTTGCTATTCATGTCTGATTGGTCAAGTAACTTTTTTTATCCCACAAGGGAAATTAATGTGGTCATACACGTTCCATTTAAAACACAGAGGTGCACTATATGTGCGCTAACAAACAAACACATATTCTGTGTGTGCAATTCTGGCAATATGAAATTTATATCATGTATGTTATAGGTTACAATCTAAAAAAAAGTATATATCTCATTTAGTAATCTAATTGCTTTCGGCATGAATCAATTGCTGTACCTTTTAATTGATATAATACCTGTTAAATAATACAACAGCGATATACAGCAGTTAGCATGAGCAGCGATGGCCATAATGGCTGAGCAGATGAAGAAAAAAGCTCCACACACAGAAACAGGGAATCATTGCAGTGCCAAGCACTTTGAATTCAGCACAGAACCACAACAAAGAAATCTGTTAAGAACCACAGTTTTCTCTAGAATAGTGATTCGTTACAACGTGTAATTGACTGTCTTGTGTAAATTACTGTGTAAGTTGTGTAGGAAGAGGGTCCTTAGTGTTAAACTGGGGCAGGTCACGTCCAGTTTGTAAAGATGACAGTAGCAGATATTCACAGAAAATCAAAAATACAGTGTGTTACAGACAAATCGTGAGACTAACTACAGAGATATATTCAATATAATCATGTCTGCCAATAAGATATAAATATATAACCACAGATAGTTTTCATCCACAACACTCGAGTTTGAGCTGTTCCGTCTGGCCATCGATTTAAGGTCCCAAAGGCCAGCTGGGACATATACAATAAAACTTTTATTTCCCGTGCCATACAGGCATTGAAAACAGACTGATTGCACCAGGGAGCACAAGATGGGCTCTCTTTTATTCATTATATAACTTACAGTATTTGCTGGTACCTGCCCATTTGCACTATTGTATATTGTACACGGTGTTTGATGGTGTGTTGAGTTATGTGTATTGTCTGTATTTTTGCTGTACTGTAGAAGACAAAGACATATTTCCACTAAGGTGGACAATAAAGTCAAACTAATTTGATGAAATATAAGGCAAAGTTGTTGTTTTTAGAAAACGCCAGTATGAAAAAAAAGAATCACCTATTGTACAGGTATTTAAATAGTTGTAGTTAGCTTCTGCTTGCATAATAAAGGATTTAATTCACATGGTATATTCTTGGCAGAAAAGATTTCAATTGGCCCACGGCTACAACAAACCTGTTAGTGTCAGGAATAGTTGAACTGTTCATTCAAACTATACAGAAAATGGAGAAACTGAGGATGTTCTCTTCTGTGCAGAGTGGCCACTAACACTGCTGTTGAACTAGTTGAACAAGGTAGGTTTTGCCACCAGTGTATTCTGGCAAATGATAATTAATTCCATCATCTCAATATGATGTGTTTCCCTTTGTTTTCAGGTGAGAGTTTTGATGGTGTGATTCTGGAGGGTGCGTTCAACTCTGCTGGAAAGGAGACACCAGTCAAAGGTTTTCACTGGGTAAACTCGCCGAACGTATCACTTTTGATATTTGGTTCGTTCATTTCACATGGCTGCTACTACTTTACACATAACCTTTTGTGTTTCTATTTCTTTCTGTTTAAAGTATTACTGGAGGGTTCCAGGATTTGGATACTTTTTCCCAGAGCCAGGGGCAAAAAATATGGTTGTCTTTCCTTCTGAAAAAAAGTAGGTTTCCATGAAACTCTTTACATGCAACAGTTAAATATTAAATGATGCTTAATATCAAACACTGATCAGCTATTAATATTGTTATTAACAGTGCAATGCAATGCCTTAATATGTGTTTTTGTTATTCTGCAGTTTGAAGAAAATGAGAAGCCCAATCCTTTTCCTTCATGCAGAGGATGATCACTTAGTTCCCATTCAGGTTGCTCAGCAGGTATTACTGACACAGAAAGCTGCCTTTCATCTAAGACAATGTAAACTGAGGTGATATTTTCCTGTAACTCGTTACGTGTTTTCTCTGGGATAACTTTGTTTTCGGTAGACTAAACTTTCTTTGCTTTTTCTCTCCCAGATGTATGCGGTAGCAGCGAGTGCCCAGAATGCAGAGCGAGTCAAGTTGGTGTCATTTGACGGTTCTCGGGGATATCTGCACAACGGCTTATATAGAGACCCTCATCTGCCTGACATCATAAAGTGAGAAAACATTTCACTAATTAAGCTTAAAGTGATTATATTCTGGCTCTGCAGTTATGCATCTGTTGTATTTCTGCAACATGTATTTCTCATCGTGTCTCCTCTGCAGGACGTTTGTGTTGTCGTTGTAATGTTGGAAAGACGACTGAAGCAGAAGACTTCAGACCCAGAGCGCTGGTTTCATTTGATCACGATCTACATTCCAAAGTTTTGATTTTGTCTTTACAGCTGCATGTGTGCATAAATATGTGATTTACTTGAAAAATCAGATTTTTTTATAAATCCAAAATGTTCGTGTTTGACATTCATTATTTTAAGAATGGATGCAAAAAATTGCTCAGGCAAACATTTATTAAAATTTGTTTTTAGATCAGTTACAGTTGTTCAAGATAGCTGATAGTTGATTCACTTTAAGTGCTGATTTTCCCCTCACTATCGTTGGGTGATTTATTCTGAAATCTCAGAACCAGAAATAGCGATTCCCAATGAAAATGTGATTTGAATGAGCCATTGTTGCAGTAGGTGCCCTCTACTGGGCATTGTTGTGCAGTGGTAATACTCATCTATAATACTAATGAGTTTGGTAATCCAAGGCTTAAGATGTCTATGTGTCAGCGGCATCTCAGAGCAGCTGCTGGGAAATGTCTAGGGTTTTAGAAAAAAAAACATGAGTTCTGAAATTCTTTCAGTTCAACCACAGGATATATAGTGCATTCAGACACGTTTAGAGAATTTCAATTCGAATGTGATTGCATTGTCAAATAACATTAAATTTGATGACTGCTTGTGTCAATCAGCATTGCATTGGTCTGTCTGTCTGTCTTGCACTGTTGTTCCAAGAAAACACACCTATACGTACATATTGGTCTTATTAGGAAAAACTCTGGAGGAGAAATCCTCCTTGCAGAGTCTGCGTAACCCCACTTTACCTCGCAGAAATTCCCAATAAATGGGCTAGGAATAATTTAGATACATGTAGCATGATACATGTATGCCTTGAAGAAGGAACCTTTTCATGCATACTTCATCGTAGTTAGCTACTATGTGTTGAATACACTGTATTTTTTTAACACGTTTTTTATTTAACCAAGTCCCCTCTGTAAATTGTTGTGAATATTATAATGTACAAAGGGTGTTCCTTTCAACAAGGCCTTCCAACTTCATGCTGTACTGATACACATCTACATCTATATACTGTATACCAATGTTGGACAGTAACTTAGTACATTTACGCAGGTACTGTACTTAAGTGCAATTTTGAGGTACTTGTACTTTGCTTGAGTATTTCCATTTCATGTTACTTTATTTCCACTCCACTACAATTCAGTGGCAAATATTGCACTTTTTACACATACTTTTATTTGATAACTTTAGTTACATTGAAGATTCAAAATCAGATTAATAATACCAAGTATAATCAAATAATGTATCATGTATAGGTTGATCCCTTGGAGTAATTCACAAGCTACCCATCAGTATATATACATTTTTTAAAAAGCTCCACTTTTACCAGCTGCAACATTAAAGTGATGAACACATTAATGCATCAATAATTATAATCCAATAATATGATATATATTATTCTGAAAGGGGTGTTAGGCAGAATGAGTACTTTTACTTTCGGTACTTTAGGTATATTTTGATGCTAATACTTTTGTACGTTTACTTAAGGAAGATTTTGAATGCAGGACTTTTACTTGTAACCAAGTATTTCGTCCAACTCTGCTGTACTGATGTCAAATAGATTTATTTTTCTTTAATACATTGTGATATTATAAGAATTTTGAATTCAGTTATTTAGCAAAGTTTTTGTAGATGGAAAACAACATTTTAAAACTTGCGAGTGTGTGTAAATAGTCAAGGACGTGGTCTCCTTTTGAAGACAAGGTCTGACCACTATTGTCCCACATTTATAGAACGATATATTGAAAGGGAAATAAAATTGCAGCACCTTTGAACTACTGCTGTAGATAGATCATTGTTTAAAAATATTGCCCTTTTTATTATACTACTTGGATGCTGTGGTTGTGATAAGATAAGTACAACCAATTAATGACTTACAAAATAAAGAAGTCAAAGTATATATTTCCGGTATGTTCTCTACAATCGATCTATTAACTGCAAGATCTTAACCCGTGCTATTAAGTCCCGCACTGTCCTCAGAGTGGCATGGACATGTCATCTCAACAGATATAATAATAATGGTTGAGGTTGATTTCAATGCATGACAACTGAAATATTGCTCATACAACTTTAGGCCTCATCAGACGGTGAATATACCTGTGTGTTTTGCGCGCGGATCATGTTTCGTGCACCAGCTCTATCAAAGGTGAGGTGAAGCTCCAGCTTGCCAGTCGGATGACGTGGCTGAAGGTTGCGGACGATGCGCCGACAGAGTTTCTTTATTCACCGTTTGATCCATCGCTTTCCGCTGTGACTGGAGGTTGTGAGGCATGTGACTCAAATCAGCCAATCCAATGAGCTTGCGATGTGCGCTCGTGAAGCGCTTACGCCATATGCGTACGGGAGCATCCCTAAAATTGCCTCTGTCATACAACCAGGAAGAAGGTGGGATAGCCCTACAAAGCTAACATCCCCAATCTTTCTGCATACTTTCTCCGAAAATAATGGGGTCTTCCAGGTGGAAGGTGGCAGCGGCAGTCTTTCTCGCTATAGCGGGCTCTTTATTACCTGTCGACGCAGATGAACATGAACACACGGTAAGACGGCGTTTTGAGAGGCCGATTGAAAAGGGGGAGCCTTGAAAATAATGGACGTTTGTGCTCTGTGTAACCTGCTAACTGTAGCTGCGGCGGCTAGCTGCGTACAAGAAAACAGAATTACAGACACGACAGAGTGCACGGCGTGGCCTGTTGGCTTATTTAGCGATACTTGGTGATCTATTAAACATACAAGCATTGAATTAGTGAGCTAACTTGTCACCACTTATCGGCCTATGTGCTTATAGGTAACGTTTGCTTGCTAGCATGTTAGCACGTCTTCCACACTGGTCTTCACAAGCTTTCCTTGAGCACCGGAGGAAACTGCGCTCAAGTTAGGCTAGCTAGCGTCAGTTAGTTATTACACACAATCAAAGCTGCGGCCACAGTTAACGTGTAAAGCGTTTAGCCTCAAGGCAAGCCACAGAAACAGGATTTCTCCGAAGTGATGACTGCGATGGTTGTTTTATCAGCTAATATTGCACTGTGCCGTTAAACGCCAGGGCCTCTTGTTATTTATTCTCTC
The DNA here is from genome assembly GCA_943593645.1 of Bovichtus variegatus. Classification (NCBI taxonomy): domain Eukaryota; kingdom Metazoa; phylum Chordata; class Actinopteri; order Perciformes; family Bovichtidae; genus Bovichtus; species Bovichtus variegatus. Next base: position 17,902,790 of record CALSCE010009347.1, read on the forward strand.
TTTCTTCGCTTTCATTAGACCCAGACGCCTTAATTACAGCTGATTAACACATTATGAATGTGTATTAAAGTGTCTCCTTCGCATACTGCAGCTGTCTTAGGCGTGAAAGTTGCTAAATCAGTGGAAACGGATGTAGCATTGAAGTTAACTTCCTTATCTGTAAGCAAACGTGGTTAACGTTCACCACTTTTTATAGTGTCACACACGCAGCGAAGTATGTTGCATGTTCTTATGTTTGCATGAATTTGAAAGCAAGCAGCAGTTAGTTTCAGTGGAAATGTGATGATAACGTTACTTTAGACAGGTCCACAGTGTCTTAATCAAATGTAGCTGTTTTTATTGTATTAGTAATATAGGGTGAACCTGTATTCAAAGTGATTTATAAGTAACAGATTATTTCTTGTAAAATGTGTAAATGCTAGTCTATGAAACCAGTGAGACTAGAAGAACTGGTTTAGCATTCCTGGACTTCACAATAAGAGTCCTTGTTTTTTCTTTGCAGTACATGGATAAGGAGGAGGTAGTTTTATGGATGAACACAGTGGGGCCTTACCACAACCGGCAGGAGACATACAAATACTTCTCTTTGCCCTTCTGCGCGGGCTCCAAGAAGACCATCAGTCATTACCATGAAACACTCGGAGAGGCTCTGCAGGGAGTGGAGCTTGAATTCAGCGGCCTAGACATCAAGTTCAAAGGTAGTCTACTGTTGCAACCACTTTCACCTGTTGAGCACATAACTGAGGAATGCATTGCAATATGAATTTGTAATCTGCATCTGTGGGTCTATTCTGATTCTACCTTGTCATTTTCTAACTAAAATTATGTGGTATTTATGATCCCTGTAGATGAAGTCATGCAGACAACATATTGTGAAATTGACCTGGACAAAGCCAAACGAGATGCCTTTGTCTATGCCATAAAGAATCACTACTGGTACCAAATGTACATAGACGACCTGCCCATTTGGGGTAAGCGATACATTTCTTTTCTTTATTTTAAACTGCCTTCTAGGCTTGACCGACCTCCTATGTAATTGCCAGACACTAAATACATGCCTGTGTTACCTGTGATTTGTAGTATTTTCTGACTCTTGTCTATCTGTGTCTTCTATTCTGTATCTGTTATGAGTTACTTATTTGCTTATGGGCTCATTTTCACAAAGTTTTGCAGTAACACTGGCTTCATGTGTATCGGTGTGTTTTTCATGCTATTGGACAAGTTAAACCAGTTCTTTTTCATGTTTTGGACTGTCCATCCATTCATCCTTGGCCAACCTGCTAGTGGTGTAACTATACAATTTTATATTGTGTCGGAAATAGCTTACGGAAAGGCTCTCAACTCAGTACGTGTGGTGACTCTCAACAATTCAGCATGTTTTTCATCCAGAGTCTGTTGAACAATGCAGTGCTGTGGTTGACTAGCTGCTGTCTTCAGTTACTGTCATCTTGACAGGTTGTTGTTGTTGTATTGCAGAGAGTTGTATTTGTGATAAATGCTGCTGAGAAACCACATTTTAAACGGATCAGATAAGATTCTAATTATGAAATCATGACTATTTAAAGCTCTACTGAAAATGTATTTATATGAAACCAGCTTGACACAACAAATCAAACATTGAATTTTGTGTCTTTTGACTCCAACCTTGACATGGACATGACACGTTGTTCTGTGCTAATAAGCATAATAATGAGCCCCTGTCATGACAGACTCTTCTTAGTGCTGTGACTCTAACAAGCTATCGGTGAAATCACTTGCATACGTGGTTACAGTTTGCACAGTGGTGCCACTCCTAAAGTTGCTCAAATAACTGGAAGCTGATGTCGTTGATAGTAGGTGGGACACTGGCATTTACTTTGACAATACTCCATGTTGTAAGTTTATATATACATGCCCTACTCACAATAAATAAATATAGACTTTAACCTCATGTCCGGGTTGGCTGCATGGTAACTGAAGCGGTGTGTTTTATCATGTCTAAGACAGTGATGTTTGGTTTGGGTTATTCACAGAAAATGTGACGCTGCAGCATCTGTAATTAATCACTTTCTGACCACAGCACACTTGCAGCACCATTTACAGTGTCTTAATTCAGAGTCAGCTCACCTGCACCTGTATCGTCCCATACCTACTCACTAAAGAGGCACAAGTATATTTAGAGCTTTATGAACAACTTTCTCAGTAGTGAAACTCTTTATTTATTTATTTATTATGTGTTGCCACAAGGGATTTTAATTGACTTTCTATACCCATGTACCCAAGCAGTGGAGAAACAGGAGGATAAATATGCTGTAATACGCTGTTTTTTTTTTTTTTTTTTTAAGAATCAACGGGCAGCCAGTTGGGAGTTGATTCAGAGTGATTGTTCTGCATCAAACTGATTTACTCAGATTGTTTATGGTGGCCAGCAGGGACAAATTTAGCCTCAAGCCTAAATATAACAGATGATGCTGTTAAATGTTAATGAGCAGTGTAGCAAGTGGCCGGCTTCATTTGGCCTGTCTATTTGACCACTTCTGTTAGGACAAGATCTCTAATTCAATGCATGTCAATTCTTTTGAAGGTATTGTTGGTGAGGCGGATGAAAACGGAGAAGATCATTATCTGTGGACGTACAAGAAGCTGGAGATCGGCTTCAATGGCAACAGAATTGTTGATGTAAATCTGACCAGTGAAGGCAAAGTCAGACTTGTGCCAAACACAAGAATCGCAATGTCTTACTCTGTGAGTACTGAATGATCCACTCGTGGTCCTTTTTATATGCTAATACTACATTTCATGTCCGTAGCGTGTGTCTTGTTATGTCATGGGGCTCGGGTCATGTAAACATGTTAATGTATAGTCAATATATGAATGTAAACCTTTCCTATCGCAGGTGAAGTGGAAGAAGTCGGATGTGAAGTTTGAAGACAGATTCGACAAGTACCTCGATCCATCCTTCTTTCAGCACAGGGTGAGTCGAATATTATACGTTTTGCTTGTTTTGCTTAATCATGCAAGCCAAGATCGCCAGTGGCTTGTTGTAACAGCACACTTGCGTATGCCCTTTCAGAAGGTACGATTTGAGCCTTGTACCATGGTCAGTACGGTGTAATCTACCAGTCTGATAACCTTTGGCTGACTCTTTGACTCAACTGGTTATAGTGGCAGGACTCCAGCTGGGAACTCTAGAAAAGGAGGTTTGACTGAGTCTGAATTTTGCAATCCACCAGCCATGACAGCCAGTTTGTTTCCTGCACTGACTTGTACAGTGAAGTTGAGCCAATGGAGAGCAGGGCTTTTACAAAGCAGTATTTCTGTGATCCAACAAGTTTTTACTGAAAATGTTTTCATACCACTTGGTAGTTAATTGTATGTTATTGAGCCTTCTGATTTATGATATATTGGTATATATGGGTTTTGATTTTAAAAAGCTTTATAACATTGTTATTCCTTAAAATCATTTTTGCTTTCATTCATTTTCTTTTCTTTTTCTAGATTCACTGGTTCTCCATCTTCAACTCCTTCATGATGGTCATTTTCTTGGTGGGTCTGGTGTCCATGATTCTGATGAGAACACTAAGAAAGGATTACGCCAGATATAGCAAAGAGGAGGAAATGGATGACATGGTACGTTTTTATTAGCTTAGCAGTTTGCTTTTGAGCACATTGTTATTTGTTTAATGTAGAATTGTATATTGTAATATTAAAATGTTCATGTGTGTCCTCATTTTCTTCCTTGAGTTTTACTGGTTTTGTCTTTCAATTCTCTGTTTTCTTTCCTACTCTTTTATTTTTGTACTCGAGTACAAGTGATGGACTGTGAGACTTTACGATCTGCAAGAACCTTTTTAGAAATTCCTTCTCATTTTGCATCTTGTCACTGCTCGCCATCAGGACAGAGACCTGGGAGATGAGTACGGGTGGAAGCAGGTACACGGTGATGTGTTTCGGCCGTCAAGCCATCCCCTGATCTTCTCCTCGCTCATCGGCTCCGGCTGTCAGATATTCTCCGTCTCCCTCATCGTCATCATCGTCGCTATGGTCGAGGATCTGTACACAGAGTGAGTAGCTAGCAGTTAACTGCTAACTCCATTTTGGATCCAGTTTGTAAAATAGGTATATTTATTGAGCTCTGAGTCAAATAATGTATCTCCTCTCAATGAATATATTGCCTCAGACCACTATTCAAATAATTTAGCTAAAAGCAAATATGTAATTCATCAAAAAAAAGAATTTGAGCTCTGATGTTTTGTCATATAAAATTGCTGAAAACAAAACCTAGGTTAGTGCTTTTCTTTTTTTTTTTTTTTTTTTTTTTTTTTTTTTGAAGCTTCGATTGAGGTTTTGAATGAAGCTTTAAATGTCTGTCTTCAGATTTTATGATGTCATCATAGAGAGAAAAAAATCCTCCGACAAAAACCTGAATTTGTATGATGCGATTTATCCAATTTAAATGTCTTTTTTATTTATGTTTATTAATAAATCAACTTTCTTGAAGAAATACAACTCTTCAGTGCGCCTCCCTTTGTGTGCAGCACGCGGGAGTGAAAACTCTTTTCTGACTGCAGTGAAAATGTTTTTTTTTTTTTTTTTAAATGCCAAAATATAGCTTTAAAAATGAGATTGGAGGCAAACACTCCGAATATGAAATGCCAGTTTCCAGGGGAATACATCTCAAACACTGAGGGAGTAGTGGACTTCTCAGGGTTCCTCTCACATATCATTTTTCTCTGCAGGAGAGGATCCATGCTGAGCACAGCCATTTTTGTATACGCTGCCACTTCCCCTGTCAATGGCTACTTTGGGGGAAGCTTATACGCAAAACAAGGAGGTAATAAAAGAAATGTCCATGCATCACATCCTCACTTCTCTCTATACAGACTATTTGATTAATTTCCTGTTAAATCTATTTTAGAGTCTCACATGATGCTGTTTGATTTGTCTGAATAATCCAGGCAGAAGATGGATAAAGCAAATGTTCATCGGGGCCTTCCTGATCCCAGCCATGGTGTGCGGGACTGCTTTCTTCATCAACTTCATCGCTATCTACTACCACGCCTCCAGAGCCATCCCATTTGGCACCATGGTGGGTTTGACACAGCAACACCTTCCTAAAGACCAGAGTTATGAAAAACATCCTCCGAGTCAGCGGCTGCGGCTGCACTGCGGTGGAAGTGATATGACGCAGAGTTTATCAGTCGCCTGGAGTAATGAGAATAGTGTAGAAAGTATTCAGTCAAGAATATGGTTCAGGCTATAAAATGATCTTTTGCCTCATCTGAAGAACAATAAAAACAGATCACATTTTATAAAACACATTCCACATGACACTAGTGCCCCTAACTCGGTGCCGTTTCTCAATTCTGTTGAGTTTACTTCTGGATTTAGTGCCAAAGTTTCCAAACTGCACAGTAAAAAAAACACAGACATGAATGCTTCCCTGAGAAACTCCTTAGTTACTTGATTGCAAACAGCTGTTTGTTGGCTCGAAACAACACTGGAGTTATGTTACTATCAGCGCAACATAAGATCCATCGAGTGTCAAGAAACCATCCTAAAATCAAACTACGAAAAAAGACATTTTCCAACTGCATTGTTATTTCAACAGACGTGGGAAAAATGTGGAGCAGTTAGAGATTTTTCTGGTCAAACCTGAAGGTCATCTGATAAAACTACGAGCCTGGATGCATTTTTCTAATTTAATTAGTACTCGTGTTTTTTACCATTTGCATCTCTAGATCAGGCTATGCTATTATTAAAAGAATCAAGAGCACCTTTTCAAACTATTTCAACAGTTCATTGAATGTCATTGAGTTGATTGGATTCTTGGGACACAGTGAAAGGACAAATGAGATAATGATGGTGTATCTGAAAACACCCTGGATATTAAACACGTGTGTTTCCTTCAGGTCGCTGTCTGCTGTATCTGCTTCTTTGTCATTCTGCCGCTTAACCTTGTGGGAACAATTCTGGGGAGGAATCTGTCTGGCCAGCCAAACTTCCCCTGCCGAGTGAACGCCGTGCCGCGACCGATCCCCGAGAAGAAGTGGTGAGTGTGGCCCGACAGGCAGGTTTAGTTTAGTCTCCTGGTACGGTAAAGGTTTTTATTTTGGCTTGGTGACACTGGAGCAGCGTCGGAGACAGTTGGAAGTCTTATGGCACATGCACACTGTACAAAAATGTCAAATAAAACGCATATTGATTCCAGACAACTCATATTCTGCACATACTGTATAGTAGTAATGGGACAAAAAAAAGTAGCATTTTCTATGCTAATAATTGACAAAATGTTCATTCATTTATTTAGATCTGTCGCAAGTAACCAGAGCCAAATATAATATCTTAAAATTGTTTATTTTGTTTGACGAAAAACCTAAAGATTTTTAATTTCCAATTATATAAAACAAAGGAAAAAGGCAAATAAACAGCAAATTGGTGCAACAAAAGCTCGATTGAGACTGAGCCAGATGGCGGAGAGGACTACTTGATATGTTTGAGTGGTATTTCATACTTTCAGGTTGGAGCAAGATATGAAGGGTTTGTTTGGTACATGGAGAACAAAACACGGATCAACCAGACTGACAATTGAAGAAGCAGAAAGAGACAAAGATCCCTCTGAGCAACAGTTCAATAAGAACAGAAGGAATCACTATTCTTATGTGCAGACTTAAAAAGGAACAGGTTCCTGTGTCAGTGTCGAGGGAACAATAATGCCTCCAACAAGCTGGAAACAACAGGCAACGTGTTGCTTGAGCAAATATATTCTTCAAACTTTACAGTAGAAATAGAAGGTTAGTCCGGGGTTGGCACTATTGGAATATCAGCTGAACGTACTATTAACTGACAAATCACAGTTTAAACGTCTTCAATCTTACCACTGTGTAGACTGCAGAGGGCACGATGAAAAACGGCTTCCTAAAATATTTCGAGCCCAATCGCACCGTTGGGGTTCACTAATGATCGAGGGCCATGTTCCACTTTTCAGGACCGGAAAACAAATAAAGAAATCGAAGGGTATTTGGGGAAGAAAATGGTTTCAAGTATTCTCCCCTGTCATGCAACACTGGGGACATCGACTGAATTGAAGTTTTAATCATTAAATTCTTCTGCCTTTGGAGCCAAAGCTTTTTGAAATGTAAATAATAAATTTGCTGTCTGGAATGTTTAGATAGCCACTTTTGAAGAAAATAAGAAAAACATTAATATAACAGCTGATTCCAAACTTTTGAATGACATTGTTTGTCAAAAATAGTAAGTAATCAGTGTATTGATTAAGTAATCATCTGGGTACTACTGTGCAGCAAACATGGTATGCAGTGTTTTTATCTTTGTAGAGAGAAGTGTGATGACTGATCAATATGCAGTGAGGAAGTTGTACTTGGTGCATGAAATGAATCCTAAGTGTTGTAGGGCCGGTGTTTAAGTGTTAGACAAGTAGAAAATGGCTTTGCTGTCTACACAGACTCTTTGAGTAATAAAAAATATCGAAGCAATAAACTGAGTGCATTAACATTTACAACCTTCTGCCAAGCTGTGTGGGCAGCTGCCAACAGGAAATGGTAGATGTCACTTCAGGCCACTGTCAGACTTTGCTTGGATTTTCCAATCAGTCTCCCTTTCCCTTTCCCCTCCTCATAACACAATAAGTCATAAACCCTTTAACCTTGTGTGTCAGGTTCATGGAGCCGGCTGTCATCGTCTGCCTCGGAGGAATCCTTCCATTCGGGTCCATTTTCATTGAAATGTAAGTCCGTGCTGTTGTACCGACGGGTTTCTGGATGTTGTGAGGTGACCATTGCAGCAGGTGACATGTTTCCTGTCCTTCGTTCTTCAGGTACTTCATCTTCACGTCGTTTTGGGCCTACAAAATCTACTACGTGTACGGCTTCATGATGCTTGTCCTGGTTATCCTGTGCATCGTGACCGTGTGCGTCACCATCGTGTGTACGTACTTCCTGCTCAACGCTGAGGACTACAGATGGTGAGTGTGGTCGTGTTTTTGCACCAGTCTTGAAACTGACTTTTACCGCACAGTTAAAGGTAATATATGTAACTTTTCATTTTTTTTTAATTACTAGACCTATGTTTAATATTTTGTTGAGTTGTGTACCTACATTATCCCAACATTTTCCAACATGGAGAAATCGTAATTTAAAACCAGGTAACGGTCGGTTTCATTTGGTCCCCTCTGCACACACTACAGCAGTGTGTGTGTGTCTGCCAGCAGCTGTCGTACATTGACTTTTCATCCAGTTTTAAGCCTCATTTTTACAATACACATTTTATTTTATTCATCAGAGTTCTGGATCTTAACAATTCGAGCAAATGTTGGTGGTAACGAACAGCATCGGAGACACGCTGATTTTCATGTGTGAATCTACTTTATTCAGTGTTTTTACCGGCTTTAATCACCTGGTACATTTGTTTTGGAGAGGAGAAGACTTCCGCTGATAGTTTGGCTCGTGGGGAAAAAAACCTCCTGAGCAATGAATCATGAAGGAATATAACCGAGAGAAATTGACAGCAATGCTGCTGAAGACAACTCCCCTCAACCCATGATGGCGCACTACTTCACGACACTCCACACGCCGTCTTTTATTATGGTTTTGATTGAGAGAACCATAGCAGAAAGATTCATATTGTGCATTCAAAGCATAAATAATCTAGTTTGTTTGCTGTAAACCTCATGTTCACCTGCCTCAGTGAAAGAATGAATGATGATTCAAAAAGTGACCTATGCTACTGGCTAAGTCTTATTTTGGTCTTCTCTTTTCTAGGCAATGGACAAGCTTCCTCTCTGCTGCATCCACTGCTGTTTATGTTTATATGTACTCCTTTTACTACTACTTCTTCAAAACTAAGTAAGTTTTAGACATTATTAACCATGAGTCCCATAATGGGAAAAAAACATTTTAAAATTCAAAAGACTGGGGAGAGAAAAAAGCATTTCTTAAATGTTTTCTCCTTTTTGTTGTATTTCAGGATGTACGGGCTGTTTCAGACATCCTTCTACTTTGGCTACATGGCTGTGTTCAGCACCTCTCTAGGAATCATGTGTGGTGAGTCCCACATCTAGTTGTTTCATGACTCCTTCACAAATAATATTCACAGAATTCCATTTTGTCCAAAACACGTAACTGCAAAGTCTGTTGTGTACTTCCACAAAGCAAAGACGTTTGAGTATTCTTCTCTTTTAAACCTCTTACTTTTTCTGTGACGTTCGCTTGCGCATGTGTTCCAGGTCAGACTCTGCTAAACCTCTTAACTGCACAAACTTGTTGCAAATGGCTAGTTTCAACTTGATGAATGCCGCCTGTTCATGAGGAGGCGCACAGTCTTCAGATTTGATCCTTTGCATAATGATCCCCCAGAATGCTCCCTGTTCAGCTCAGTTTATGGGCAAGAGAATCAGACTGAAACGTAACAAAAGTATCAGTGTTAGTAGTCACAGGGGACCCAAAACAACCATGTGTCATTGGAGCAGCATCGTACTGTGAGGGAGAGAAAGAGGGAATGACCTGAAGTTGGATGCTAAAAAAAAAATTAACCGGCTAAAGCAAAGCAGCCCATGATTTAGATGGAAGGTGGTCAAAGGGACAGTCATGGAGATGGATGTGAGAATATTACACAGCAGGTGGTGTTACACTGTCTGCTGCAACGCAGGATGATCCCCTGGACAGCGATTTGCATAAATACCCAAAGCAGCTGTGGACTGTTTAGGTACACAGTTCAGGGTTATTGCCAAAATATTCCAAATAAATTCAACGGGGGAAAATGTTTTGCACCTCTTTAGGAAATTGGCATAACATGATTATGATAAATTGTTGAACAGAATATTTTTTTATTTCTGTGACATTTAAACTTTCATAAATTCATTCAGATTAAGGTGTTTAGAAATCTTAAATCATGTAGACTGAACATGACTCCTGCAACAGGCCTAGAAACAAATATGAATAAATGCTAGAAGTTCATTAGGAACTAGTCTGTACATACAAGTAGTTCTTGCTTAAAGCTGACGTCTTGTTAGGGCAGCCTGCACATTTGTTTTCCTCAGCAGCTGCAAAGCCAGGCTCATTCTTCAGTTTGAAGAGTATTAAGCCAAGGCTGGTACTTGCACCTTTTAAGTACCTTTCTCTACCTGCACCAGCTCCTTCAGGGTGCCTTCAGGGTTTGTTGGACGTTTGACTGCTCATTTTGTACACGTCATTGTATCCTTTGATTGATTTACCTGCAAAATGAAACTGGGTTGCTTGCGCTTTCCAGGCCAAAGAAACTCACGGAACGCGCTTGTTTGTTTTCTAGGTGCCGTTGGATACATGGGAACAAGTGCCTTTGTGAGGAAGATCTACACAAATGTGAAAATTGACTAAGAAGTGAAGCGGCAACACAGGGATATTAATGGATTTGCCTACGTGTATCCTGAAAGACGGCGGGCACAAGTCATTCTTTACTCCCTTTTTTTTTTTTCTTGCAAAGAGATTGTGAGAATCTCACTTTGTACAATGTAGTTTTTTTTTTTTGTTTTTTTTTCTTCATTTTCTGAATGAATTTCAACGCCGCAACTGAGAACGAGCAAATCTGCGGGGAAGATCTCAAACACAAGGTTCTGTTTTTATCAGTTGCTTTCAAACAAACGTTGGGGCAAATGTTTAAGGCTGACATGGCTTCTCTTTTCCAACCCAGTCCCACCTGAGACCAGAGAACATAAATGTTTATCGATGGAATAGTGTAGCTCTCTTCAGTGAAGAGGCCTAAGTGTATTGGAAGCCTTTGTTCTATTGGGTCAGAATATTGGAGAGTTGGGTTTTATGCCCGTGTTCTGACTCGATTTTCTATTTTGTATTCTTGAAGTCACTCGAAATATCGTTAACACACAGTACAGTCGTTTGTTCCGATTTACTTCCATTGCAAAAAATGATAAAAAAACTTGAGAATCATTCCCCCATTTTGGCGATTCTTAATTCCGTTACAGTAGCAATCCATCCAGTTGTTGAGGGAGATTTTAGTCCTGCTGTAGTTTACTGTACAGACGAGAACAGAGGGACTGATCAACAGTTGAGGTACAGTAAGAACTGATTTTTAAATGGATGTTTGTGATCCCATTTCCCCGTTTACTCGGGGTTTTCTTAATGTTTGGGTTTGAATGAAGTCTACTTGTAAAGATAATATATGGATGGGTGGGAGTGTATATAACCTTAATAATGTACCTTTAGATGTAGATCCCAAATGTATTTTCGTTGTACAGATTTACTACAGGTTTTTTTTTTTTTTTTTTTTAAATGAATCATTCAGTTAAAAGCAAAAAAAAGTTACTTTCCCCCCCTTTCTTTGGTTGGTGCTTGGGATGGGGCTGGTGGCGCTGTTACATCTTGCCTGAAATTGCATGAAGTTTTCATCAAACCATCTGCTCATCGAATTCCACTTCAGTCAGCGCTGTCAAGATTTATTTGTTTTTCCCTTTCTGATCGTGAGCTTCTTCTCAGTCCCAAAATGTAAAAGGTACATTTTGATGGCCTGCTTACGGACACTCTTTATTTTTGATTTCGTATATTATTTAAAGCTTTAAAATGCTCTACATCTTCTGGTATGCCATTTCCCCTTATGTTCTGTTGCCTAACCCGAAACATCATTTGTGAATGTCAGAAGGAATGAGGCGATTGCTTTGTTTCCGCAAACATACTGTACAAAGTGAAGTTTATGTACACTTAAAAACTAGATGTTTTCATAACCACACACAGTGCTGCGGAGTGTTTCAAACGCTTTCTTCCCCATTTTGTGTAAATACAGTATGTACCCTACTTGTATGAGAAGTGGCAATGCCTTTTTTTTTCTAATTTCCAGTTCTCCCCCACTGAAGTTGATTTTGGCACCTCATGTTGTGTACCAATGTCAGATTAGACATTTTGAACCTGCATATTAACTTGCTGTAAAAAGAGAAAATAAACATGTTTATGTACAGGGGTTATTAAGTGTGGTTTTGACTTTGAAGGTACATTTTACTGAATCATTAGATAATAAAGTAGTACAGTTCAAGGTCTGCTTAATGCAGTGTCAAAGGGAAGGAGAATTATTCAATTAATCCTTCACAAATAAGTGAATTAGAGTTTCAAGTCAATCCGGTGCATTAATCAAAACAAAGAGCTGACATTTATAAAGAATATATTTATTATTGTACTGAGTTGTGTATGGGTAAATACAACTTAAACTGTAAACTAAGTGTACATTTATTTTTAGATGTAAGAGTTGTGAACTTTGTCTTTAATTGACTTTTTGGAAGTACTCCTTGGATCCCTCTGGGGTTGGTTTGATCTGAAAAGTAAACGATAACAATTTCCACTGATGCACATTTTGAAGCACAATTGCTTCTTCAAATTACATATCCTGAACACTACTAGTAAATAACAGGACAAAATAAATAGAAAAGAGTTGGCAACAGGAACACTTGAGTGGGTTGATGGTGTTTGAGGAGCAGCTCCATCAGAGCATGAAAGAACTCACCGTTGGAGACTCGGGCGTCCAGCTGGCCGGACACACCTCACCGTGGGTCTCCACGAATTGGAACGCCTTCACCAAGCGAAGCGTCTCTTGTACACAGCGGCCCACTGGAAGGTCGTTCACGCTCATGTGTCTCACCACACCGTTTGGATCAATGACAAACAGGCCCCTGAAGGACAATAACATACAAATAAAATGTTTATCAAGCATCTTTCATCAACAGTTAGGAAGTTCCCTACAAAACACAAACCGAAAAAAAATGTAGTAAAGACTAAATGAGTACCGTAGGTATCGAAATGACAACAGTAACAGTCAAATCTTTCCAAAATCTATTATTCACAGTGTTGGGACTATTGTAAGAACTTTCCCATGAGTATTTGGGTATTTTATTTGTTTGCATTACTGTATGTATAACCTGTTCTTTTTGCAATTAACTCAATTGGGTGGCATTTTTTATAAATTTCGTATTACATGTAAGTACATTGTTAAAAATAAATAAAAATTTGAATGAAAAAGTAGATTTTGTTAACCAAAATCGATTTCTCCTTCGGGTAACTTAACTTATTCCAGTGTAATTACTTGGTAGCTTTCAAAGTAGCTTCCCCATTACTGATAATTCAGTAGACTTATGTACAGTTTGACTCTTCTAATGTTTCAGTATCGACTGTGGGTGAGTATATGATTATTATAATGTGCCGTGACATTGTGCCAACATAGTGACGCTTCACTAAATGCTGTCTGTAACATACTATGACCAACATCGTTCCCGGTGTCTCACAGAACATCTGGATTGGACAACAGAACAGGGTTAACTGCCAAGTAAGTTTTCACTTGCAAGGAATTTGTGTTTGCTGCATACAATAATAGGACTGAGCTGGCAAATTACAATTGAATAAAAGCCTGGGGGGCGGGCCTTTAACAAAATCATACAGTCCTGCAACAACATTATGATACTATACAAAAAGTACCTTAAGGTCTCTATAGGGCATATAAAAGTAATGTTAGCCACATGGCTAATAATAGCAGCAGTAATGGTGGTTTCTCTCATCACACCCCACCTCTAAATTGTGTTGGAAATACAATTTTAATAGGTCTGTCGTTATATACTTTATGACATCGTCACACTAAAAATTCATTTAAAATCCTCTAACAAAATCTTGAATTTAAATAAAGTGATTCATTGGATTAAATGAGTCTTTTTTCTTGTTTTTATTAAATCAACTTTCTTTAATGAATATAACTAGTAAATGCAAAACAGTTTTTTGACGGCAGGGTTATTTTTTAAAAGGCTGAACGCTAACAAATATAGATTGAAGCATTTATTTATATTATATTAGCATATTTAGATTGGGCATTTATCTTTCTCAATAAATTTCGACTTCTGGATTTTCCAACGCTCTGAAGTTATTGGAAATGTTTGGATCACACAAGTCAGAAGCAATCCTCCGCAGCCACCACTGGAATCTAACTCTACAAATAGTACAATACTAATAACATTAGTGTAGCCTAACCCTCATCTGCAACAGTGCACAAATACCGGGTCTAAACAAATAGACATGCACAAATAGGTAAAATAGAGACATTTCCACGTCCTGTAATGGCAGCTTTGTATAGATCTCAAAATAAACGTACCTCAGTGCAATGCCTGGATCCTCCAGCAGCACCCCGTAGTCTCTAGAGATCTGCTTGTTGAGGTCAGACAGCAGGGGGATGTGGATGTGACCTAAGCCTCCAGTCTGACGAAACACATTGAAACAATACTCGTTAGATAAACACTGACACAACTACTGCGGCTCCTACTCTTAATAATAAGGAATTTCACACAACAGACAGTCAGTCATTTCCTAAAAGCTCCTTTATGTCCCACGTCAAAGGATGAGCTGAACTGTTACTGAATGACAATTAAATGAGCGAGTACCTTGCGTGGCGTGTTGATCCATGCCAGGTGGGTGAAGTGAGAGTCCACAGACACGCCCACCACCTCACAGTTAATGTCGTGGAACTCGTTGGCCTTGTCGCTGAATGAGATGATCTCTGTGGGACACACAAAGGTGCTGACAAACGAGAGAAATAAAAGGCTCCGTGAGTAAAATGTTTCTGGACCCAAACACAGTCTGTACGTCTGCAGAGGATTAATGACATGCTTTTGGATTACACAAAAAAAAATAGAAATAAATCACATACACAAAAATGTTAAGATTACTCAATGTGCATTTCAATCAAAAGGGTAGTGAAAGACACCATGTTGTTGTCTTCATGCGTGTCACAAAGACTCACAAATCCAGTGGGTAGAAGAAGAGGACCAGGTATTTGCCCTTGAAATCAGCGAGGCTCATCTCCTTGAACTCCCCATTGCTGACAGCTGTGGCCTTAAAAGCAGGAGCAGGCTGAGTGACAGCAGGGGTCCATCTGGAAGTGCCTGATAGACAAACACAGTTTATTCAGTCATACTATTTGCTTCGTAACAACACCAAGGTAACTTATAGTGTGAAGTACGGAGAAGTCCCACAGAAAACTCAAGACAAGCTTAAAGTGAAGATAACGTGCCTGTTTGTTCAACTGTAAACAACAACTTGACCGTGTACACTGACCACAGCAGTGGGATTGTATTACAATGATACAATCATATAAACTGAACCAACGAACAAAGTGGGTTTACTGAGGGTGTGAATAGTTGGGTTTTTTTTAAACCTTAAAAAAAAGGGTCAATGTGTAATTCTAAAACCACCTGCTCCAAAGAAATAGCCATAATCATCAAAACCATCAGTTATTAAAAAAGCCAACTATAGTATGTTAACCTGTTTATATTTTAGGTGAAGTAGTTTGTCATATTTATTGTATTCTAAGTTTTAGTATTATAGTGTATTCTCTACAGCTATACATCTCTCTCTTCTAGCGTTTGTATGTTGGCTTGGGTCCGGCCGGCGTACATCCCAGCAGCGGGAGTCACGGCGGGCTGATGGAGCTCTGGGTCTAACCTGTGGAACGATCTGGCAGGGAGTCTGCTGAATCAGTGAATCTGCTAACGGAGGATCTGTGCGTCTCTCACACACTCTGATCCCTGCGGAGCAGCCTCCTGGCAGCAGTGGGGACGAGGTGATCAAAACGTGCAGGGATCACGGATGTAATGTTGACGAGCCCCGAGTCTGCCGGAGTCTTACACATTGAACCTTTAATATTCATTTGAATGTTTTATTATATATTTGTTTTATTCATAAAAATATCAAAAACAACAATTTTTTATATCATGATATTATTGCCCAGCTATAATATCCTAAATTTCCCTCAGGATCAATAAAGTATCCATCTATCTAATCTCAGGATGTGCTTTTATAACAACACCACAGAACAAAAAATAAATATATATTATCCTGGTTATACAGACACTAAAAAGGAAAATTGTTTTTAAAAACAATGTTTTTTATTTAATTATGAATCGATTGGTCTTTAAAAAAGTCAGACAACAATGAAAAAAGCCGTCATAATCTCCCAGAGCCCAAGTTGATGTCTTCAAATTGCTCGTTTTGTCCAAAGCCTAAAGTTATTCAGTTTACATATTAAATGATTAAAAAGGGCTGCAGATCAAACGATTAATCGTTTATGCTGTAGCCATCTTATCACAATTCAACTGTAGATTGTGTACATACTGGAAGAGAAAGAGGCGCTCTGAAGCGACGGGGCGCTGAGGATCCTTGCAGCTCCGGATGCTCCCTGTCGACAGGCTGCTGTGACTCTCAACCCTCCTGCTGCAGCCTTTGCCTTTAAAAAAGGAAAAAAAAAAGTAATAAATTCATAATGAATCATACAGGAATACACTGAAACTATTCTGGTAAACAACATTTATGTTTAAAGTTGTGTGTCCTTAATATTAAAGTCTAAAATATAATAAAACTTTTGAATTTGTCCTCTAAGAAGGGAAACGATGTCCTTCCTCTATTATGTTTCAGATCTTTTTGCTGCTACCACTTCAGTCTAGTGAGCAAAGGTCTTAATGTGCTCATTAGAAAACATGAATGAATGTGAGGCTGTTATACGAGCTGCAGCGGAGGCGGTGGATCAGGCAATAGATCATCAGGTTTGCCAGGTCCTGGGCCGAAAAATGAATGAAATGCACCTCATTCAACAGCTGCAGCATTATTAGGGAGACTGAGGTATTGAAATCCTATTTTACATATGGGATATGTTTGTAGATAGAAATATTCATAATTTCCTTTACATTTTTCATAAGATGTACATTATTATTGCTCTGAAGAATATACTTAAAAACGGAATATACGTGCAACATTTCAGTGTTTTAAAGCAACTTTTCTTATAACATAAGTTTGGAATGATTCATTTTGAATTAAGAGTCATTGTATAATATTAATTCATGTCCACTTGTAGTTCTGGAGTTACTGTGGGGAAGATGCCTCCTTGTGTCATTGTGATCAGAGTGCAGTTTTTTTTATATATCTGCAGTTGTCATGCCACCTTCATGCTAGAAAGGTTGTATCTTATATATTTCAAACATGTTATAGAAAATGTTTTTTGAGATATCTAAAAAAAGAAAAAAGGAGAATTCCCAATACAGTCACAATAGAAATAAAACTGATGGTGCACGGCTCTTTATGGGTTTAGTGAGGCATAGCACAAACAGTGATATCACATCAGCTGCCGAGGGCAGAACACCTGCTGTGACACTAAGTGCTGTTACTTACCAGAGTAAAGACACGCTCGTTAAAAACACGTCTGGAGGTTTGATGTGGATTTCATGCTGTAGAATTAAAAAACTATATGTTTGTGAAGAAAATAGCAAAAATGATAAATGTCTGTTGAGTGTTGAGGTTAAGTAGTGTGTGCCCACTTTCCACAATTAAATGAATGATGATTTCCTTTCATTTAATTGTATTTTAAGTTTATCATTTAGCAACAACTTTGTTTTGTGAATACACGTTTTTTTTTTTTGACTTGTCATATTAGGAAAAGCACAGGAATCTCTAATAACAATTAACTCAACTCCTTAAGAGCAGCTCTGTCTGTAAGAAATGTTTGTTTCGTCAATATTTTTCATGGCCTATAGCCCTGTCTGTATCATTTCCAAGCTTTAGACTGTTGATGTAAACAGAGGACAACTGTAAAATTCAAACAACCTAAAGAAGGACAAATTGTACACGCTGAAATAGCACGTTTTATACTTTCACGCTGCTGTTGCGTTTACCTCCACCTGCAGTTTCCTTATAACTAAAGGATGCTGCACACATGGCATGAAGACCTTTTGCACAGTACACATTTTAACCCGTTATAGCAGAAAAGGCACAGCTATAATCAGTAATATGAATGATGGCTGCATGCCATTTAGCTGCGTCAGTTCCAGAATATTGTTCAAACATGTTACTGTTGCTCTGATAAAAAGCATCAAGACAAAAACATATTACAAGTATGTGTGCTTGCTAGCTGGGACACTGAAACATTTAAGTTTAACAGAGACAGCATTAAAGTGTGCCATACTCTGTTCTGTGTGTGACTGTAGTTTAGCTGGATTTTATTTTCAGGTTTCTTAAATGTCTAATTGTTAACTGTAAAGTTTCGCCTTTATTTTTTATTTATTCATGTGGATGTTGTTTAGATTTTGTAATGCCATTGTTAACATTATTTTTATTTTATTTTATTTTATTTTTTATAATGCCATATGTTCTAATCGGAGAGAGTTCTTCTATGTATGCATAACAAATGTATAAAATCAATAAACATATGTTCACAAAAACAAAACAAAAAGAGCAGAGAGACAGCATTAATTAACGTCATTAATTACTCTGCTGCTTTTCCAGCAATGACAAAAGTCCCAATGTGCAGAAGTGCAGTGTGAAAAAGGTCCATTGTGTGGAAAGATAACAATATAACACCACTATGACACAGCAGATTAAACATTCATAAAACCAAGAGTTAGTGACTCACCACGATGGACTATCACAGAGGAAGAAAGTCATATGGCAACATTAGGAGACTTTTAGCACCATGCATTAATATGGTCAATGCCACACTATCATAACACTACTGAGTAACCTGCCGAGCAAAACTACTTGTTGTTTTGTTACAAGTTCAGAAGGAACCCCTTACTTACTTTGCTAAATAGCTTAAAGAATATTAACATGAGTATTTCTTTTGAACGTATTGGTCCAAAACAGCGGCCGCGGACCAGAGGTTTGTCACCAGTGTCAGTTGGTCCTCGGGTTTATTTAAATGTGCGACAAACACGAGGACGCGACAGCATCGTTACCTGCTATCGACACTAGTTAATAAACACCAAACTGAGGAGAAAGAGTGTCGATATCAAACGTGAAGCTGTGTTGCATGAAGTTTCACTCACAGAGGTCCTTAGTAGTCTTCCGATAGAGGCTGCCATTTTGGATTGTCAGAGGAGAGGGGTTTAAGCAGGTTATTGCGTCATTTACACACGTGCTCGACGCAAACCTGTGCTCTAAAAAAAATGTTATATAAAATGATTAACTTATATGATATTCTGCCCCAAAAATAGTGGTGCAAAATATAGCTATTATCCGCAGATACCTGGAACAAACCATGCACTAAAAACTAAAACGAAGATACAAAAAAATAAACTCTCGTGTTGCCTTCAGGTGCTCGTGTGCTCCATAGACATTATGCTCCTCAGGTGTTGAGAAAATGTCGTATTTACTCAACTTTATTTATATAGCACTTTTCATAAAAAACATGCTGCACAAAGTGCTTCACATAGCAAAAAGAAAACCTGAAATGAACAACAATTAATAACATTTTGCAAGACCAAAAGTTACATTAATAAAACACATGATATAAACACCAGGTATAAAAATAAAATAAAATAAAATAAAAATTATGAGTAAAGCTTTAAAACTAAGATTATAACATTACTCTAAATTACTGACCTAGTAAACTGAAATAGCTGTTTGGAAAAATACATTATATTTCAGAGCAATGGAAAAATAATATGCTGAGAATTATTCCTCGAATGTCTCTGAATTTATTAGATGTCTGTTTTTGTTTTAAATAGCAACAAAAAGCTCTTGTGAAATGCTGCGTTACATACATTTAGCATCATCTGTGATTCAATACATTAAACACAATTTAGATACAACAGGAATGTAACCTCCGATATTTTCGATGTCCCCGAATGCAGCACATACAGCACACACCCGCCCACCGCTGAACACGTGATTGAAGGCGGAAGTCTTTTTTAAATAGAATTTGACCTCAAATACATGCTTGTAAAATGTGTACTGTAGCAGTGTTATTGTAAATTATTTCATTTATGGGAAGTACATGTACTCGTTGTTCTAATGGATCCTAATCTGTTGTATTGGAAAAGCCATGGACAGGTAACGGTGCACTTAGCAGTGTTTTAACATGCAGAGCATCAACAGTGATGAGGATATATTATATGTAGTCAGTTACAATGAAAGTGTGTTTACATATTAGTTCCTCAGATATTTTCTTTGATAAGTGTTCCTTTCCTCTTCTTCAGTCGCTCCTCAGCCGACTACAGATCTGGTTTAATCTCCTTGATCCAACTTCCCTGCTTTCCTCTGATGTAAGTACCAGTCACTACATTTATCCTATACTGTGAGATGAGCAGAACTTATATAATGTTTAACTAATGATACTGCTTTCCTCAGGCTGAAATACAGAAGGCCCACCAAAGTCTTCTTCGACGTGGAGAGAACCTAAATGAAAAGGTCAGATCATGTTTAAGAATCCTAACTGCACAGAGTTCAGTCAGGTTCATGAACCTGATTTATTGAAATATGTTTGTATTTCTTCCTCTAGGATGAAAAAGCACTGATCCTCTCGCTTGTAAGTCTTGCAAGAAAAACAAAACCTGAAATAACATAGAATTTGTCTCTGAATAAATCAAAATGCACCTATATGTTTCTGCATAAACATCCATCTTAGCTTTAAACGTTTGTACAAACACAACTTTTTCTTAATTAAGATTTTTTTTTTTGTGTTTACATCTTTGAATGTGCCCAGATGTGTTAACCTCTGGAGGCTATGGTGTCCAGGTGTTGTGATTTGAAGGAGTTTAATGTGCTGCTTTTTAAAGACTGCTCTGTGTTTACAGTCATCTGTCCACGCTGATTCTGGTGCTGTTCTTCCTCTATTTTTCCGCCCTGCAGGTACAGTAAAATCTAGGCTTTTACACATTTTTAATAGTTTCCATACATTATTAAAATCAATTTTTGCATTTGTATCTTTTAACGTCAACAAGCTTTAAAACAAACTTTTCCTATATAAGCTATAATGGCAGTAAACATTTAAACGTGCACATATACAGTGTCTTCTGTCATTTTCTTTCCAGCATTGTTGCCAGTATCAGCGCCTCTGGTACGTTGGTCATCCAATAAACACAGAGTTACACTTGTTCTTGATGAGGGTTGTGAAACGAACATCTGTTTCAGGTGGTTGCCAGCTTTTTGCCACACAGCCGTGTCAAACCTGCTCTGCTCTGTCAGGTATGAAGCTATTCATCATATTTATAAAAACTAAATACAGTATATTACGTGTGGCTATAATAACACAGTCTACATTAATGATAAAAAAAAAAAAATGCATTATTTCAGTTTTTGCTGCAGAGTTACTTTGCTGGGTTCAACGATGCAAACAGAAATATTTCCTCAGAACAGGTAATATAAATGAATATACTATACTATGACGTATTTAATGACATACTATACTATGACGTTTTTAATGACATACTATACTATGATGTTTTTAAGGAATATTTTTATAGCATACTATACTATGATATTTTTATGACATGCTATACTTTTACAGTTACTGTGACATACTATGACATTTTTTTTATGACTTTTAATGACATTCTTCTGACATGTACATATGTTTCTGCTTCACTTCATTGTCTTTATCTCTCACCACCAGAGTAAGAAGACGTCTTTGAGGCAGCTTCTGTTGATCGCTGGAACCGTTTCCTATGCAACGTGTGCAGGGGTGTGTATAACCTGATTGTACCAGTGGTAACTGTGTCATGTTGATTGTAATGGTTCGAGTAAACTTTAAAGCAGTTTTTTATTTCTTGTATCTTTTGTTTTAGGCCCTTCCTCAAATTGTCATTAATCGACTTGGTATAAGAAGTGCACCAATCCAGACTTTCTTTAGGTCAATATTACCGATCCCACTCTCAGGTAAGTTTTTATCTGTCAAACCTAAATACTGTAGCATTAAGACATTTTAATACTTTGCATGTCAGGTAGTAGATAGGTCCATTATGAATTCACTTCATTCAGACACAAAGTTTATTTCCTTTTCTCTTTTGATTTAATAGTAGTACAGTAACTGTTACTGTCGTCATGTTTTCCTCCTCTGGATTGTAATCACCTGAACATAAACTACACTACTGTAACTAAGACTTTTTAAACTAACGTGTTTGTGTCACTGTCTCCAGCTGCTCTGGCCTTCTTCAGTGTGTATACAGTCAGAAGTGAGGAGTCAGAAACTGGGATCCAAGTGTTTGGTTCCAATGGAAATCCTGTTGGCATCTCTAAAGCAGCAGGAGAAAAGGTAAAACAAAAAAACCCAACAAAGATGAGCAAATGGACAAAACATTTTTTTCTCAATGAAAACTTAGCGTGACACTTTCTTTATGTCCAGGCTGTGAGGGAGACTGCCTTGTCAAGAGCGGCGTTGTTCGGTGCAACTGCTGCTGTTCCTAATCTCCTGGTTCTGCTCTTACAGAGGTCAGTCGCTTTTATATTTGGTTCTATTTACCTGGTCCGTTTGTCAGGTTTACCAAATAGTTTCCTTTTACAGAACAAGACCTTTCCAGAGGAACGCTCTGCTCGCCGCTCCTATCCGTCACATTAGTGTTGCGATTGTTCTTGGCCTGATGATCCCCGTCTCATTCAGTCTCTTTCCACAGCTGGGCACGGTAAGATTCACGATCCTCCTGTGCTGTAATGTTTTCCTTGTGATGAACTCAGCTGACATTGACCTTATTTTACAGATAAGGAAGGAAAACGTGGAGAAGCAGCTGCAGGTGGCAGCGGACGGCGGACAGTTTTACTACCATAGAGGACTCTGAGGAGCGGTTTAATACAAAATCAACCAAACACATGTTGCCATTACTGGATAGCATCATAATAAATGTCTTCTTTAATATCATGCAGCTGAAAATGTACAATACATGTAACAGACTCAAAGATGGATTGCAGCTTTTCCCCAAAGTTTTCATGGAGGGGGAAAAAAAACACAGTTTAAGACATTAAAACAGGCAAGAAGCTACTTTTTGATCGTCAATTTATTTACCTGGAATATTGTTCTCATAGATAGGAAATATTACATCAGTTTATGAAAATACATTTAGTTTTCAAAGTTACACAAGCATTTCTATGTATTGCACTCTGTGTCTTATCTGAAATTCTGAGACGTCCTTTTGGCAATGGGGTTGAAAATGTGCTCACGTGTAAAACAGCGCCAACTAAACAGCAATAACAAAAAAAAAACCTGAACGTTAAGAGACATATATAATTCGATATAAATCAATGTGGACATGGAAGCACCCATCTGTATTTGATCAGTTGCAGATTGAACAGCTCTTTTCCTACCTATCACCTTTTTATAAAACAGTTTGAAAAAGCCTCAAGCAACACAACAACAATTCGCTTGTAGTCATTAGTAAAATACAAAATGTGACAGTTAAAAATAAATTGTAATACGTTTTTATTAATAAACTCATTAATGATAACATTTCAGCTGCTAATGCTGTTTATATCTATATATATATCTTATATATTAGATATATATCTCTATATATTAGATATATATCTCTATATATTAGATATATATATATATATATATTAGATATATATATCTATCTATATATATATATATATATATATATATATATCTGGGTTCGACTCTTCACAGCGAGAACCCAATAACATTTGGGACCAGGAACATTTGTGATGCATGTTAGTGCAGTTTTGCACTGTGGAGTGGGAGCTAACATCTGGATGTACCTTTTCACAAAGTTAAGAGAAATAATGTAGCTCCTTATTGTCCATAACTTCTAATGTTGAAGGACAAGGCTAGCATTATCTAATATTTTTATTATCGTCACCAAATCCCATGAAAAGACCAAAATCAACAGCAAGCTAGTGTCCGTCCTCATGTACTCTGACTTTCCTGTCTGTGGCACTCAGTTCCAATCTCACTAGTTCATGCTGAAGACGCAAGTTTTTCATAATAATAAATAATAATCACAAATATATACTTTTAGTAAGGCAATTTCCTAAAACAGCTGGTGACTGTCATTTTTAGCAACCAAGTAAATACTGCATTTGTTGGGTACCATTTTCAGCTACGGATTAACACACGTTTGTTGCAGTAGTGAATATTTATGGCAGCAGAACGGACTCAAGATGAACTACAGTGCCCATGTTTATGGTAGTGAAGGAACACATCAGCCAGTGCAACAGTGTGGCTCATTAATGCGTTTTTAAAAAAAGAAAAGAAAATGGAGCTCAAATTGAGCCCAAAGGAATACGATGCATCACACCACAATGCTTAGTAGGATCAACTCATTGTTGGGTTTGCTCTTTTAATGGGATTTGTTGGCAATAGAAACACACTTTGACACTTTCCTACCTAACCTGAAGATTACTGTGAGAAAGTGTTTTGTGCACACTCATGATAGCAGTGAGAGTTTGCACAAGCCTTTCAGACAGCAGGCGTTATCCCAAACATATATACGGAACAGCAGAGCCAGAGTCCATGCTGTTGACAGTAACGTCATCCTGCAGCACGGTGTC
Source organism: Bovichtus variegatus (assembly GCA_943593645.1). Taxonomy (NCBI): domain Eukaryota; kingdom Metazoa; phylum Chordata; class Actinopteri; order Perciformes; family Bovichtidae; genus Bovichtus; species Bovichtus variegatus. The sequence goes on from CALSCE010009347.1 coordinate 17,927,068, forward strand.
TGAAAACAGCTTCATATCCGTAGGAGCTGCTCGGCAGCTGCCAAATGAAAGAGGAAGTTCTCCGTCGCCGGAGGGAAGTGATGCTGCTTTAAACCTTCCAACGTGATTTTAGAGTCTTCACACTCGTCAGCCAGGGCCGCCAAGTTGGCGAGGATCTCTTTTGTCTTGACAGAAATATCCTGTCAATTAGCAGCCGTCATGTTAGATTCAGGAATATAATTCTTGAATACAGACATTTGTGCTCTGATGCAATTCTCACCTTAATGACCTGACTGTCTGACCTCTCAGCATCCTCTGCAGACTGCACAATGAGGTGCCCGATGTCCTTGTGCAACTTCCCCATCGCCATGGCCTCTGTGGTGGGACACTTAACATCAGTCAAGATTCAAAAGCGCTCTTAAGAAACATACTGCTTTCTCTTTGAACATACTGTACCTTTGGCACTCTGGGATACTGTGATGACACTGTCCGGGAGGTTCACATACACATCAAACAGGTCCGATCTGTTGCTCACTTCCGGATCTACAAACCCTGCTACGTATCCTGTGGAGAAAACCAACACTGGTGCATAAATAATTCATTTCCCCAGCAGGAGATCAGTGATCACAGGGCAGATGGTGGCTGATCATCAACAGTGAGGAGGAGGAACGAGAGTAAATTAACCAGGAGGCAGCCTCACCGGGGAATTTCTTCAGATCCTCTAGTTCAGTGTCAGTCAGGTGCACATACGGGTGAAGGATGGACCAGTCTTTCCTGTGCCACGTCAGAGTGGGCAGAACTCTGAGAGGAAACAGAAAAAGAGTTACTCACAGATGACAATATTCTCCACTTCAAAGTGTTAATAAAGGTTTCAAGCCAAATATTTGGAATAGGGACGCATAATATAAATGTTTTCAAGTCGATAACCTATAATTACCTGCTTCTCATGGCCGAAACCGATAAGATAACTGATTTCACATTTTTGTATTTTAAAAAGAAGTGCACGCCTGAAGGTAAGAAAGGCTAAGATGTTGTGAGAAAAGATGGATGATTTAATATTCCACAGCTCTGACCTAACCAAATCTAACTGACATCACTGTTGTTGACAACAAAAACAATCTTCAAAGGTTCATTTATTCTTTCTAGTAAAGTACATCAAAAAACGTGTACTGCAAAATGCAACTGTGTTTTCTGCACTCCTTTAGAATTTTATGATCGGAATAATAAATAATAAATAACAATATAAATTGCTCATTATTGGCCGATCATTTATCGCCATGATATAAATCGTGCCTCTCCAATTCTGAATATAATTCCTAAATGCACCTTGTAAACTCCAACAACGCTTCAATCCGAGGGTGATGGACAACGATCCTCTTCTTCAGCATGAGAGCGGTATACAGGATGATCGTCTCCATACCAAACTGAGACACCACATCTAGAGATCGAGATAGAACGGAGACACAGAGTGAACTGGGTGACCCACTTTTACTCTGAAGGAATCTCAAAAGTGGATTTTTATGAGCCACAATCAATTTCAGTTGTTGTTTTTATTTGTTGTCTTTTAGCACTTGATCACTTAGTCACTGTAAACCAGTGATAAAAACACCTTCATGTAAGATCATGTGACACTTAGATTGCACACAATTATATTACTTACTAATATTATTTTTATTTTTTTATTTTTTTTGAAGTTCATTTATTTCACGTCACCAATTTTGACTATTTTGTGTAGGTCAATTACATAAAATCCATTTTAATTCCAGGTTGTAATGCAACAAAACAGAAAAAACACCAACGTGGGTGAATACTTTTGGAAGGCACTGTACTCACATTTGCATATAGAACTTCTTTGTAAAACCCATTTATTTCAATTGCTGCATGAAGGCTAGACATGTCACCAAAAGGACACCTCACAAAATATTGGTTAGTGTTCCTCTTCAACGACTGATATATCTTACCTTTGACTGAACCGGCCAAGTACGCTTTCCGAACATCATAGTCCTTAATTAGAAATGAGCCGTTTTCATCACTCTGACAAATTCCTTTGGTGAGGACGGCGACATAAGCCTCCATCATCTTCACTGGACTGCCATGTTTGATGTACATCCTGGATAATCACATCACTCACATGAAATGAAAACCTCCTCTAAAGAAATGTGTACAGTGTTATCTGAGCTGAACACTGTACCTGCAGAGTATTCTACTGAGTGCAGCATACTTCTCAGGGTTGAAGTCTTTTGCCGTAACAACTATTGAAAAATGAGTGACCTTGAAGGGAGAAAATAGAGACTAAAGTAAAACTCAAATATGCAAATATTAGATATAAAGCTGCTCATTGTTGCTTGTTGGAGAGTTTAATATCAGCAGAGTCTTTGGACACTGTACCTTGTTTAATGCTGTAGGTTCCTGAACCTCCACTGTGGTGATGTAGTACCAGGTGCGACAGAACTGACCAAACACGAAGGTGTGGAAATCCCGGCCGTCCCGTGTCAGACAGCACTTGCTGAGAAGGACTTGCCTGAGGTCTGAGCCCACAGAGGGATAGCACCATACCCACAGTGTGTCTCCATTCACATCTTTCTCTGGGCAGGGAAAAAAATAAAACCAAATTTAAACATCTTAATGAATATTAAGATATTAGAAAATGGACAGACTTTAAAAGGGATAGTTTGGCTGTTTTGAAGAGGGATTGTATGAGGTACTTATCCATAGTCAGTGTATTACCTAGAGTAGATGGCGGTCAGCACGCCCCGGTTTGGAGAAGCAGACACACAGAATTACCACACAGAGCAAAGCAATGTCCTGCTGTGGACGGGGCTGCAGCTAAATGTATTTTAGCCAATATCATCTCATGTGTGAGTTATATTTAGAACATTTTCACCGCTTTTACGACGGGGAACTGAAGCCGTTATATCCATTTATGTGCTCTCTTTGATGCCACCAGACTCCATTGACAAAAACAGTAATTTTACCTCACAGAACTCGGGAGTTGCTGGTCTACCGCTGCCTCGATCGGTTAGTTTGTTTGTGTTATTGTGTTATTTGTGTGACTTTGGTGTTTTAAAGTGTTTGTTCGGATTCACCAAAGTCACACAATAACACAAACAAACTAACCTAATGAGGCAGCTGTAGACCAGCAACTCCCATGTTCTACAAGGTAAAATTACTGTTTTTGTCAATGGAGTCTGGTGGCTTTGAAAAGAGCATAGATAACATCTTCAGTTCCTCGTAGGGAAGGCTGTCTGACACAAGGTAAAGCTGTGAAACATCCTAAATATAACGCACACTTAAACTGATATTGACTTTTCTAGGTGGCTAAAATACATGTTGCTGCTGGTGCTGCCACAGCCCACAGCAGTACATTGCTTAGCTTCCGTGCACGTACTTCTGTCTATTTCTTCAAACTGGGGGCGTGACGATCGCCATCTATGGTAGGTAATACGCTGACTGCGGATACGTTCCTCATACAACCTCACTTCCAAAAAATCCAGAACTATACCTTTAACATATTATAAAAATGACAGACATTTAACAACATATCAGACAGGGCTCTCTGGGACCAAATCTTTATCACGTGGGGGTCTGTGCAATCGGATGCGATTAGGAATCCATCAATTGACCATGTATGCTAACTAACATGCAGGAGCAATTAAGCAATGAGGCACACAGCGCCCTGCTGATGAGACACTTTTGGGTCACACCGACATCATGTGATTCTCCTGCACGTCCTGAGCGCCAACTTCGCTTAAAACCCGAACCGAGAAACAAGAACCACCAGTTGAAGAGAAACTTACCGATTAATCCGACGCTTAACATAAACTGCGTTTCAGTTGCTGCCATATTCCATACCTGAAAGAGTCCAGAAGCACAAGTTAAGTGGAGAGAAAACACCAACCATCTCCCTCAGCGGACACTGCTGTAACTGTGAAGTACCTTGAGAGCTCCAGCTACGTCCAAATAGCAGAACGCAATGCAGGACAGATTTATTGGGACAGAAAATGCTTTAAGACTTGACAGTGGACTGGGTGTGATTTCTGCTGTCAACAGACTTTCCTCTCAAAATATCTTCCTTCTTCCGGGAAAGTAGGATTTTGCGTGAGCAGACACGCTGCTGACAACCAATCACAGCTGGCGAGACTTCAGCAGTAATGGTGCGTTCACGGTTACTGAAATGATTAAGCTTTTTTTCCTTTTAATTGAACAATTTCTCAGGTACAAACATCAGGGCTGAAATATCTTTGCATTAGATCAATTGGACCAGGATTCATATATATATATCAAAATATTCTTTTTTAACAATTCACTGGATACACTTTTTTTTTTTTTTTTTTTTCGCTTTGGGAGTTAAATGTAAATATTTATTTTGTAACATGTTGTGAATAGTTATTTTCAAATAGATTTGTGAAATTGAGTTTCTGTAAGTTACTACTAAAGATGATACGATTGCTATCTAAATCATATCTAAGGCAACACTTATCATATGACATGATACAGCCACCAAGAGTCACTGACCAATTACCTTTCGCCATCCAGTCCTTGTTATACAATGATTTATTTATTTATTTAAAAATGACTCAACTATAGGCTACATAGAAAAGTTAACAATCTTGTGAAATGCAAATAAATGATGCTGCCTACACTTCTGACTTGGATCAGTGACATTTGGTAAATCAGCTGATACGTGTGCGCTGATTGTTGGTAATGACATAAGCATTTCTCATTCGAAAAACACGGGCTCAGTCAAAAGTAGGGATGTCCTGATCATGTTTTATTAACCTTTAACATCTAATCTGCCGTGAATCCTAAATGTTGGATATAATCGCTATGTAACGAGGGTTACCTGAACACACCATCAGTGGAGAGCATACGGGAACTTTATACAACCAGAGCTGCCAGGTTTGTTGAAATCCCCCCGTTTGTAGGTTTTGGGAAACTGTTATCCATTTTATAATGCTACAGTGAAATCAAACATGTTTCAAAATTGATCATATAGGATTAGTGTAGTCAGAACATTTCAGTCTATTTCTCAAAATCTTATTTCACACACTTTATTTAGTTGACACTCTTTAATATATAATTCATAATAAGTCAAATAAGAGCAAACGGAGAACAAAGTCAGGATACTACAGCATACTCATACACAGATGATACAGAGAGTCAGTGACTGTTGTGTAAAAGTGTGTAACCATGTAGGCTATAAAAGATGTGCCAAAATGATCTTATCAGATACTTTAAAGTGCCATACTTATGTTAACGATAATTTGGGGAGTTACAATGTGTAGATGTTTGCACAAACACAGACAGAATCACCCACAAATGTTTGTTTTTTTTAGTTTTCAAAGTTTACATGCATATCAAGATTGTAATACCCCGAATACGGATATATTAACCTTTAATCTTTATCGTAACTGTTGGTCGCGCTCAGTCCCTTCACGGTCTGTTCGTGGGGGAGACGCCGTGATAGAGGGATCGCACGTGACGCGCCTGGCAACCCTAGCCAGGCCCTTCACGAGGTCCTTCCTTTCTCAGCCAGCACCGTAGCAGCGGGTGAGTGCGTGGCGTGGATGGACTGGTGAAATTTGTCAAAATTCACTCAAGTCAGCCAATTTGAGTCTCACTAAAACGCCACCAACATGCCGGCGTATTTCCAAAGACCAGAGAATGCTCTGAAACGAGCGAATGGTGAGCAGATATATAAGTTTATGTTTCTCAAATGTTACACATTCATGCTAACGTTAGCTGACTTTAGCCTTCGTCACTAATGCTGCGCTTAGTTAGCTTGGCTAGCTTGAAAGGCGGGGAAGCCATATCTCTGCACGGCTACGTTAGTATTAAGCTAACCGGCTGGGCGATTTTTGTGGTACTGACAATTGTCTAAGTCGGTGACATTTTAGAAACGTAGTTTAGGTGGGGATTAGATGTCCGTTAACACTCGTGACAGCTTCGAGGCGTTATTGACAATGCCTCAGCTGTTAGTGCTTTCTATTCTTGTAGCGTTAATGCTAATGTCACGTTCACCAAGCACCACGGGCCTAACAATGTCAGGCAGATGGAGCTAACCACGGTTGATGCGAGATGCTATGGCTTAGTTGTATATGTAAACGGTTACCATTGACCTGTGATGAAGCTTATGTTGGTCTATTTATCGATGTGTTTACACAGAGTTTCTTGAGGTTGGCAAGAAGCAGCCAGCTTTGGATGTTTTGTACGATGTCATCAAAAGCAAGAAACATCGAACATGGCAGAAGATCCACGAGCCCATCATGCTCAAGTACCTGGAGCTCTGCGTGGATCTTCGCAAGAGCCACCTGGCCAAGGAGGGTCTCTACCAGTACAAGAACATCTGCCAGCAGGTGTGTGAAATCTGTGATGTTTGCACAGATCGGGTTGTTTACATCCGAGTTTTCTTATATTAAAATGTAATGTGTGTCTTTGCTTTCAGGTGAATATCAAGTCTCTCGAGGATGTGGTTAGAGCTTACCTGAAGCTGGCGGAGGAGAAGACTGAGACTGCCAAGGGGGAGTCCCAGCAGATGGTCCTGGACATCGAGGATCTGGACAATATCCAGACTCCTGAAAGGTAAGGATGCCCAAATGTTTCTTTGCAAAGGGTCTCCATGTATGTTGTTGGAGTTCCTTTTAACTTGATAAAGAATCTTTTTATACACTATACATTATACTAGTGTCAGGTAATTAGCATCTGCTTGATCATTTAAAAATGGATTATTAACATTGAGCTTGTTGTGACTTTAGTGTTCTCCTGAGTGCTGTGAGTGGAGAGGACACTCAGGATCGTACCGATCGCTTACTGCTCACTCCTTGGGTGAAGTTCCTATGGGAGTCCTACCGCCAGTGCCTGGACCTGCTGCGGAACAACTCCAAAGTGGAGCGCCTGTACCATGACATTGCCCAGCAAGGTATTGACACATACTGAATGCCTATTAAGAATGTTTTTGTATTCATTTGATCTCCTATTGTCTGAACTGAGCGTGATATTTTTTCAACGCTGCAGAAAAGTTACTGACAACAAAATGTATATTTCTCATGTAGGTAGATTTTAAAATGATAAACACTGCCATTTGCAGCCAGTAATAAGGGGAATAATGTTTCAATAGGTTTTTAATATACATTTAAAATGTCAATGTATATATTGCTTTTATCTTTACCTAATTTTGATGAGATTACTATGCTATAGTATCTTTGCAGTTAAGTCACACAGAACAAAATGTAATACATTTATATTCAGCTGATAAACTACATATTGCATACTAAATGCCTTGTACAATATCTTTTCATGTTTCTGCAGCATTCAAGTTCTGCCTTCAGTACACCCGTAAAGCAGAATTTCGCAAGCTGTGTGACAACCTGCGTATGCATCTTGGTCAGATCCAGCGCCACCACAACCAGAGCACGGCCATCAACCTGAACAACCCTGAAAGTCAGTCTATGCACCTGGAGACACGCCTGGTGCAGCTGGACAGCGCCATTAGCATGGAGCTCTGGCAGGTCTGTCCACCTTACACTGAATCTCTCAAAGGGAGGATATCCACATGCATGCACATTTAAGTCTGCTTACTTAAAATGTAAATGTATAAAACATCTTCAGAAATGTTTTAGGAAGTAGTCAACAGTAATGTTTAATATAAAGTGTGTGCCCCGTAGAAAAACTAAACAGTATAGTAAATAAATGTCTTCCAGTGTAATCACATATGTGATATGTGAAGATCATATTGTTAGTAATGTACTACCGTTTGTCTTTTTTCAGGAAGCATTCAAGGCTGTTGAAGATATCCATGGCCTGTTTGCTCTTTCCAAGAAGCCTCCCAAGCCCCAGTTGATGGCCAACTACTACAACAAGGTGTCTACTGTGTTCTGGAAATCGGGAAATGCTCTCTTCCATGCCTGCACCCTCCATCGGCTCTATCACCTCTCAAGGGAGATGCGCAAGAATCTGACCCAAGATGAGATGCAGAGGTATCTTATTCATTATAGATAAGTGCAGACATTTTACTATGGTAGTGACCAAATGGATAATGATGCTTACTTTCGATCTTCAGGATGTCTACCAGAGTCCTCCTGGCCACACTGTCTATTCCCATCACCCCCGAGCGCACTGACATCGCTCGGCTGCTGGACATGGATGGCATCATTGTAGAAAAACAACGCAGGCTGGCCACCCTCCTGGGCCTGCAGTCTCCACCAACCCGGCAGAGTCTCATCAATGACATGGTACATCATCTGCATAGGAAAGATTTGTTAGGTGTTTTACGTTTCAACAGTGTCCTTGAATACTTTTTTTAGTGAGTACAATAAAATCTCTCCATTGTTTGCATTTGTAAAGAGAAAATTGGTTTGTAATTTGGATTTTAACTTGATCTTGTAAGACTGTTTATAAATATTTGCTTAAATATGTTAATAAATGTATATTCGTTGTTGTTTGCATTCTAGGTGAGATTTAACCTGCTGCAGTATGTTGTACCTGATGTGAAAGAACTTTACAACTGGCTTGAAGTGGATTTTCATCCTCTGAAGCTGAGTGGACGAGTGACCAAGGTAAACAATCTGGCAGCAACCAGCTTGATGATAAATAAAATACACAATCCATCTTTGTAGTTTGAGTTGCTATTTCTATAAAATTTGTTTGATTAATTAAAGTGATTGTATCTGGTAATGTCTCTTCCTATCGCATGCTAATATTCTTGCTCTCTTACTAGGTGTTGAACTGGGTGAGAGACCAGGCTGAGAAGGAGTCTGATCTGCAGCAGTATGTCCCTCACCTGCAGAGTAATACAATCCTGAGGCTCCTGCAACAGGTAATTCTCTTCAATCTTTTTCATTCCCTTGGAATGCTCTCTAAAATCCCATCTACATTGTCATGGTAGAATCTCTTTATAATCTCTCATTATTCTGCATCCATTATATTAGGTTGCACAGATCTATCAAAGCATCGAGTTCACCCGTCTGGCCTCCCTGGTTCCATTTGTGGACGCCTTCCAGCTGGAGCGCTCCATTGTGGATGCTGCCCGGCACTGTGATCTGCAGGTAAGGTCAACATCAGGAGAGATTATGCATTATGGATGTATTAACATATTAATAAAATTACTGATAAACCAACAAAGGCGTTATTACAATTAAGAGTTTATCATTCTGTTTTACACAACTTATCTAACTTTTCCTGTTCCCCTGTAGGTCCGTATAGACCACACCTCTCGAACTCTGAGCTTTGGCTCTGACCTGAACTACTCGACCAAAGAGGACGCTCCTGTCGGTCCTTTCCTGCAGAACATGCCCTCTGCGCAGATAAGGAACCAGCTGACTGCCATGTCTGCTTCTTTGGCCAAGGCCATCCAGGTCATCAAGCCTGCCTCCATCCTGGTGAGTTCCCCCCCTTACTGAGCTCTCATATATACACACAGAGACACCAACCGTACATTTTTTACATACAGGTATCTTCATGTGGTATTAAACTCTATATCTGTGATTAATGTCTTTCGAACAATATATTGCTTTATTCTTTAGCTCTAAACTGCATTTAAATGTGTTTTTCGTTTCTCAGCAAGAGCGTGAGGAGCAGAGCCAGCTGGCTATGGCTGCCTATCTGAAAAATGCCCGCAAGGATCACCAGCGCATCCTGGCTCGTAGACAGACCATTGAAGAGCGTAAGGAGCGCCTGGAGAGCCTGAACATTCAGCGTGAGAAGGAGGAGCTGGAGCAGCGCGAAGCTGAGATGCAGAAGGTTCGCAAGGCTGAGGAGGAGCGTCTGCGCCAGGAGGCCAAAGAGCGGGAGAAGGAGCGCATCATGCAGGAGCATGAGCAGATCAAGAAGAAGACAGTCCGTGAACGGCTGGAGCAGATCAAGAAGACTGAACTTGGAGCCAAGGCCTTCAAGGATATTGATATTGAGGTAAAATGTTGATTGATTCATTAGGTTGAACTGTAATAATCTTGTAATAGGAAGTTCAAAGGTGAGACTAACAAATCTGTTTTTTACAGGACCTTGAGGAGCTGGATCCTGACTTCATCATGGCCAAACAGGTGGAGCAGCTGGAGAAGGAAAAGAAGGAACTTCAGGAGCGTCTGAAGAACCAGGAGAAGAAGGTAACTAAGTGATGCATCAGTAAAAAAAATCAGTCACCTAAAAGGGAATTCGACACTAATATTTCTTTCTTTCCAGATTGACTATTTTGAGAGGGCAAAACGTCTTGAGGAGATTCCACTTATCAAAAAGGCTTATGAGGAGCAGCGAATCAAGGACATGGAACTATGGGAGCTCCAGGAGGAGGAAAGGGTATGTAAGAAAAAGCACTCTGATTGAAAAATGACATGCATAGATCAAGGAAATTGAATGCACACAGGAGAGTATCTAGAATGTAAGAATTTTTATTTATTTTTTGTTGTAGATCAGTAACATGAAAGTTGAACGGGAGAAGGCTCTGGAGCACAAGAAGCGCATGTCCAGGATGATGGAGGACAAAGAAAGCTTCTTGTCAAAAATCACTGCTGCCCGTAGCTTCATTTTTGAGGTAAGACCATTTAGTCCTTGCAGCAACAAATTTTTTTTTTTTTGCCACTTTACTGTCACAAGGCAACTGGGGCCTGCTGGTATCGTGGAAAAGATGCAGCACGGAGCCATTCATGTTTCTGGGGCAGGGTGAGGGAACAACTGTACCACTTACACAGTGGTTTCAAATTCACTATTCTGTCTTTAAAGGAAAAACTGAAAACCTTCGAGGATCGCATGGTGGAGGAGAGGAAGACGCGCCTGGAAGAAAGAAAGAAGCAGCGCAAAGAGGACAGGCGTAACACTTTCTACCGCCAGAAAGAGGAAGAGGCTCAGCGTATCCATGAGGAGCAGCTCAAGAAAGGTAATTAATTTCTGTTTACACATGCACTGGGACACAAACCTGTGAGCCAACCTGTCATTGTAAGGAGGGTAGAAATGTTGGCAGTTGTGGTTAAAGTGGTTGTGTTGGAGGACAGTAGTACTACAGGGAGTTTTCATTTGGCTTGGTGACTTTTTCATGGTTATTGAAGTTGGTCATGACGAAGTATCAGTCAGGAAAATGTTTATTCTGATCGTGGCAGCCACTCAAAGAATGTCGCACCCTGCTTCTTTTTTTTTTTTTTAATGTATTATTGGAGCATAACGCAGTAGCTCTTATTCTGTCGAAGTTTGAACACATTTTTCTGCCTTTTTAAAAAAAATAAATAAATAAAGAGCGCGATGACCGTGAACGCGTTGAACAAGAGCAGCGAGAGGAGGAGGAGAGGGAGTACCAGGAGCGTCTGCGCAAACTCGAGGAGCAGGAGCGAAAGCAGCGTGCTCGTCAACAGGAGATTGAGGAGCGAGAACGCCGCCGTGACGAGGAGACAAGGGTCCCCGCGGAGGAGAAAACCAAGGTACAGACAAATAAGTTTTTCCCTTTGTTTTTTGTCTGATGGTCAGAGCCTACAGTTAGACACATGTTGCAAGGGTTGGGAAATTCATACAAGATTTTATAATTTTATCCAGTCTAAACAAAGCTAAGTTCTAAAAAAAATTATATACTTGATTTATTTTAATGCATTGTGAATGATTTGGAATCATTTAAATGTTACATTAGTTAAGGTCACAGCTGTGTATAAATACTGCAAGTTAATGGTGCCTTTCTGTCAGTAACATAATCCAAGGCAATTTATCACAATAGTTTATCATAAGATATTGTGTCACAGTCGAGGACTGAGGCCAATAATGGTCTACAGGCCAGAACATATTAATGATCATAAGTGATGTTACTTTACAGTTCTTTTTTAGGGACAAAATAGGTCTACAGACCTTTGAGTGATGCAATGTGTCTTGATCGATATGTTTTGCCTATACAGGATTGGGGCGAGAAGGAGGGTGAGAAGGAAACTGAGAAGGAGGATGGAGGCGGAGGATGGAGGAGGCGCACGGAGGGAGGGGATTCAGAGTGGCGTCGTTCTGTGCCGGACAGGTAGGTGTTTATGACTCTATTTAAGAATGTTTATTTTTTATTGTTAACCCCATTAAACGACAAGGGGCTACTCTGACATACCCGTGCTTTCTCCAGAGAGTGGAGACAGGAGGGCCGTGAGGATGACAGAGAGGACAAAGAAGCGCCCGTCAGGCGAGGAGAAGGTCTTCGCAGGGGCGGAGATGACAGGGGACCCCGTCGGGGCTTTGATGACGATAGAGCTCCACGGCGTGGTGGTGATGATGACCGCCCTGCTCGCAGAGGGTTGGACGATGACCGTGGTCCACGTAGAGGTTTTGATGATGACCGTGCCCCTAGGCGTGCCTTTGATGATGACCGTGCCCCCAGGCGTGCCTTTGATGATGACCGTGGCCCTAGGCGTGCCTTTGATGATGACCGAGGTTCTCGCAGAGGCATGGATGACTCCAGGGGTCCCAGGCGTGGGGCTGATGATAGCTGGGGTCCCAGAAGAGGAGGAGATGATGATGATGATGATGATGACCGAGCTGGAAGGAGAGGCATGGATGATGGGTCACGTCGTGGAGATGACGGCAAAGCCTGGAAGCCCCTGAGCAGACCTGGTAAGCTTGTAGACATTCAGCTGCTAATAAGCATTAGAGATGTCTCTGTAACGTCGAGCTAGCTGGATGATGAGTAAATTCCTCAGTTGCAGGTGGTTGGCGCGAGCGGGAGAAGGCTCGAGAGGACAGTTGGGGTCCTCCCCGTGATGACGCCAGTGAGGACAGAGATGATGCTGAAGGAGAACAAAAATCCAGCGACAACTTAAAGGACCATCGTCCAGTCAAGTGAGCCTGACAGACCTATACCTTTTTTGTAATGAATCCAGAGGATCTCATAATTATATCCTCATAACCTTTTCTGTGAAGGATCAAGTTGTGTTAATCGGGGTCACTGTCTATTCACAGAGAGGAGAGCACCTGGAGGAGACCAGGCGCAGATGAAGGAGGAAGCTGCTGGAGAGACTCTCGCAAAGAAGACACTGACCGTGGCGACCGCGATGAACGTCGTGTGGAGCGCGATGAACGTCGTGTGGAGCGCGATGAACGTCGTGTGGACCGCGATGAACGTCGTGTGGACCGCGA
>CALSCE010009347.1:17940136-17953658 GCA_943593645.1 Bovichtus variegatus
CGCGATGAACGTCGTGTGGACCGCGATGAACGTCGTGTGGACCGCGATGAGCGCCCGGTTGAGCGTCGTGATAGAGAGCGTGAAGTCAGAGCCCCACCCAGAGATCAAGAAGAGGGTAAGCAGAGTTTGATTTATAATATAACCGTTACATGAATTTCAGGGATACAGTTTTCCTTTTCAGAGATGTGACGTAATTAAAAAGTGTAAGAACTCTTTCTTTTTTTTAGGCCAAAAATATATGTAGAGTTCTTATTGAAATGTAGCGTATGGCTGAACAGACCCTCCAGTAACATTCAGGCTTCAGATTTGCCTAATTTATCCTCGAACCAATGACTATGATTAAAACATTGTAGCAGTCATCATTCACACTTCCAAACTGTGTCAATTATTCTGATATGCCCCAAATAGTCGCTAAGTTACAGAACAAATAATTTTTAAGTAGGTGTGAACTTTATTTAGCGCTCTTGTCTATCAAAGCAATTGTGTGCATGCACTATGTGAGGGTGTTGAATTAATCCAGCAGGGGGCGCTGTTTACCTTTTTATTACAGAAGGTGTCTTACTTGTAATATCAACATGTTCCTGCTTGAACGTGTCTTAATGAGCATCTTTGTTTCCTTAGGAGGTTCTTGGCGTCGTGGAGGCGAAGAGAAGCGGGAGGAGCGGCCCAGAGACACTGAGCGTGAGGCAGAGGGAGAAAAGGGTTGGCGTACTGACAAAGATAACCCTCGTCGCATCAAGAACGAGACAGATGATGATGGCTGGACCACTGTCCGCCGCTGAGCAACAACATCTGCATCCAATTGGCTCAGCTAATGATAAATTGGTTCTGAAAAAAAATTATATTCAGTTTCCCATCAGCCAGTTGGACACAGTGGTGAATTAATGGCCACACACTTCTAATACTCATATGCGTTATTCATTTGAATTAAATATTTGTAGACAGTAGTTTTCCTGGGGATTTTTTTCCTTTTATCTCTATTTTGACTTTCAGCCGCTTTGAACCTGAGGCTCCTCACCACCCAAAGCACCATCAACCAATAAACTTGTATGTGCACTTGGGCCTCATGCAACCATCAACTGCCCCCAGTGGTTAGGAGTATTATTACCTTACATGAAGAAGTGAAACTGACTAAACTGAAAACCAATGTTCCTGCTCCAACTTTCAATGAAAATTCAGTGCATCACTAACTGCCTCTTTTGAAATGATTACCTTTTCATAGGTGTTATAATATGCCACAGATCCACAACTCCTGTAATGGCAATGACTAGGAATTTGTCATATGCTTCAGTGATCTCTGCTCTTCATCTAATGTTTCAGATGCTTCTTAACCTGTTAAAGAAAGAACTAGTGGAATTGACATTTTGATGTGCATGCCTAGAGTATTCATTCGGTCTCGCCTGATCTCCAGTGTGTGGTTCTATCTTGCTGCAACCTACGGTATCCAACCAGGTTGCATGTGTACAGATAAAGCCTTTATTAATAAAGATGTTTGCTCACCACCTCATTGTTCATTTTGTCTTAAATGCTTTATCACCTTTTAAAGATTGCAGCACACATATCAGTCTTGTGTACACAAATAAGTCACTTAAGACTGGTTCCCAATGTGGGGGTCAGGATAAACCTGATGGAGCACACATTTGACATCAGATGTCAGAATAGCTGATACCTTCCAGTATCTGTATGAGTCTATACTAATAAAATAGTTTAAGTACCTCTGACAAATGTAATTGTGAAAGTATTACTAATCTAAACTGTGTAACCTGTGTCCACTGAAGGCAATCTTAGATCGCAGCAGTTGTAGTGTTAACGTTAACTGCCCAAACGTCTACGTAGTGCAACACCAGTGAAACTCAAACGTTCTTCATCGTGTTGGGGATTTGATGGATCTCTCATTACAAGGTACCCTAAGGCTCCTCGGACCCCAGTGTTGGTACCATTTAATTACACTACCATTATGCAAGTAGCCACTAGAGGTCGGTAAAGCTCCGTGAAGAGGACCGACACGCTTCACCATGTGAGCAGGAGGTGTGGCGCTTCATGTCCACGATCAGCAGTTAACTCAGTGGAAAACTCTGGAAAATATGAACAAGCAGGCAGCGGTCAGTATGCAGTCAATTAGCAAACAAGTAACATGATGTTAAAAAAAAAAAAAAAAAAAAACTCAACCATGCTGAACTTTTCTTTCAAATGTTATGCTGTTACCGTAACAACAAATGGCTTTTAATGTAGCTGACATGGCCCGATCTGTAGCGATGTACGATATTAATGATATCTGAATAATAATAACAATAACAATAACAACAATAATAGTAATACTGATAATAATAATAATGTGTGTCATAGTTAAGACACTGACTGATATTTATTAGGTGATATTACAAAATAAAAGGCTTCACCCTAATGAACTGACTAAAGCGAGTTCAAATAAAACATCTAAAACAGCCAACTCCTAATGATTCCTGGATATAACAGTGTAATCTGGACTGACACATTTTTACGATGTCAATTCAGTCGTATTGTGTGATGTAGGCCTCCAGCTGTTGGTGCTCTGACAGCTTTAAGAACCCATTTTAGTCTTTAGTTTATAGCCTATATTATTCCACACAGACCCTTAACCTTCCTGCACAAATAAACCGACTTGTTCATGAGCTTTGTATGGACAAGTGTAGCCTATATCTTAGACTGCAAGTTAGCGGCGATAATAATAACAATAATAATAATAATAATAATATTAATAATAATGTAAAACTTAATATATATGTTAACCATTCAGGCCCATGTGGTCCATTGAAAGGCGACTTCATTTTTATGAAATCTAAAAGTCGTAATAACTTTGGCCTATAGAAACATTTCCATCAACACTCAAAAAACATGCATACAAACAAAAACACTTGAAATAAAAAAATTATTAAATTTAAATGTAAAACACGATACAGAATTATTTATTTTCAGGGCTGCATCCATTCATTTGTGAGCAGCCTCACGACTGTAACCCCGCGTGCTATTAGTGTGTATCATTTCTTTATGAAGGCCCTCGGTGCGCGGCCATGGCTGCAGCCTGGTGCTGCTGCTCCACACACAGGGTGACAGCCCTGGTCACAGGTCGCTACTCCAATAAACACCTGAGCGCTTTGCATTGAATAACACTGAATGACACACATTGACTCATCAGTGGGAAGGTGTTATTGCATTTTAAAGACTGTAAGAGTCCCATATAGTTGGCAAAAAGCTATACATATAGCTTGTTTGTGTCTCTCAGACATCCCATCCAGCAGAAATTAAGTCTTCAATTGGAAACTTATCCTTATAGAAACTGAAGATAGATGAAATCGAGCAGGGACGAAACAAGAACAGTGTTTGCACATAAATACAGTTAAAAAAACAAAAGCAGGAACAACATTGAGAAATAAATGAAGGCCAACTGATAGCCAATTAAAAATAGTGCTACTGAATATTATCCGCGCGCACAGCACCGACTATAGCCCAATAGACTTAAATATAGCTGATGTGATGTTGGCGCAACATTGTTGTGTACAATTAAAAAAAAACACTTGCTAGTGCTAACACTACACGCAACCCACCCTTAAAAAATGAGTTTGATGCTGTCATAGCCCTTAAATGCAAATAAGCAGGCTACCTTCAGCTTTTCTACTGGTTCAGATGAGTGTGTTAAATGTCCTGGAGACATGTGCGCGTGAGTATGTGTGTGCGCGCGTATGGGGGGCTCCTCTCTGGACGAATCCGTTCCGTGTTGCGCGTTCGAGTCCGCCTCTCCGCGCCCCTGCTTCCCATTGACGCACTTTTTAAGCGTCTTCCCCTTCTCCACCTTAAGGCGAGCAGCAGCGGCAGCGACCAATCACCATGCCATTACAGCCTTCAGAGGAAGCTGTTTATGGGACTGCAGCGCTAATTAGGCTCATGAACTAACAAATCTGCCTGCACGAACCCGGCGAGGAAAACGATCACATCCATGGATTAGTCTGGGAGTAGCCGAGCAGTTTTTATTTTTGGCTTTCTCGACATTGCCGCCTTTTCCCAACTTATTTACTGCGCAGAAACTTTCCCCCTTCCTTGGGTGTGGAGTATTTTTTAAGCGAGAGCGCCTACGACAACTTTAACTTAAACTGGGGAATCTGGACTATCAGACCATGTTTCAACCTACACCCAAGAGGTGTTTTACTATAGAGTCTTTGGTGGCGAAGGATAATCCTGTACCGGCGTCCCGCACCGAGGAGCCCATCAGGCCAGCGGCTCTCAGCTATGCAAACTCCGGCCAGATGAACCCCTTCCTCAACGGCTTTCACTCCGGCGGCAGGGGCGTCTACTCTAACCCGGACTTGGTGTTTGCCGAGGCTGTCTCACATCCGCAAAACTCTGGCGTCCCGGTGCATTCGGTGGCCCCGCCGCACGCTCTGGCTGCCCATCCGCTTTCATCCTCACACAGTCCGCACCCTCTTTTTGCCAGCCAGCAAAGGGACCCATCAACTTTCTACCCCTGGTTATTACACAGATATAGGTACTTGGGTCACAGATTTCAAGGTAAGTTATCAAAATGCTTCGTTTACGCTTCTTTTACGCACGAAACGCGCCGAGCGGCTGGAGAGTGATTTCTCTCTCTCCATCAGTACAGACAGCAGCATGTAGAAAGAATTAAAAATATGTGAAGCTGCAGCAGAGCAGTTTTAAAGCTTATCATCTCCAATTTTCAGGCCAAAACAGACACTTATTTAATGGATTATTTCGCTCAAAAAATGACCCTGTAATGAATTTCTTTATTTACAAGAAGGAAAATAAGAAATATCGAGTAAAATAAAAAAAATGTTGCCTTGGCTTCTATAGCTGTCTGCTGCCAGGAGTGTCTATTCAGATCTAAAAATATATCACTAGAACATTTTGAAATGTTTGTACTTTGTTGTGGAGCTTATATTTAGCATTGGATATGTGATCTTTATTCATGCGTAAAAACGAAACTAATGTATTATACTAATGTATGTATTATTAACTAATGCTCTGCAGTTTGTGCCAAGACTTATTTCAGATTTAATTAAAAAAGATACATTTTTGTTTTTAAAGGGAAAAAATAAAACAATTTGGGTGGTTATTTGACTAGCCTATTGCTAATTTTCTAAAGCTGACATGAGTCAAATTTCGGGTCATTTAGATTTTATTAACTAAGTTGACTTGGCCTGTGGGATCTTTAGACGAAGGAAATTCGTTTATTATGTGTTGCTATTGGTCGCTAATTTAATGGTAATTATATTTGTGATTTTATTTATTTTTGACAAATAAAAGCAAAATTAACACATTTCAAAGGAGTGTATTTTGAATTAATTTCTTAAGTGTCCATTTAAACGTCTTCATGCTGCTTCCATTTTACCTGTAGTTTTGTTTACAAAGGCTGTTTTTGAGCTAATTTAATTATAGGCCCAGGATTATACCTCTGCTTTGTGTTATTTCCCTTTCCTTCATGCGATGGTCTCAAAAATGTAAGATAAAGAAAGTCTACAATAAGCAATAATTTAAAATGCATACGGGTTTGACAAATTATCTTAATTTATTGACTTATGTCCAGCTTCTCCTCAGACATTATTAACATGACGTATTTCCAGTCTGCCCTCAGTAGACTATTGTTTCATAGCTGTGCGCAAGCCTGCTTTTTGTTATGGAAATGTTATATCTTATAGTATAAAAGAAAGGTCATGACGGATCCTCGTTTTCTGCTCGTTTCCAGGTAATGAAACGAGTCCAGAGAGCTTCCTTTTGCACAACGCGCTGGCCAGAAAGCCCAAAAGAATCCGGACAGCTTTTTCACCTTCGCAGCTCCTGCGGCTCGAACACGCGTTTGAGAAAAACCATTACGTGGTAGGAGCAGAAAGAAAACAGCTCGCCCACAGCCTTAGCCTCACAGAAACTCAGGTAAGAAACATATTATTTTACTCAACATTAAACTTCACATCCTGTCGTTTTCTTTCACCTGGGCAATGCGCTCATTTCATTTTGAAATTGATATACTGCTTCATTGTTGGTTGTGTTGTGCTCTGGCTATATGAACAGGCCTAGTTGCACTTAATAGTCGTTTTTATAAATTGTTATTATACAAATATATTTCTCATATAATGGCTGATGGACTATATGTGATAGTTTGTTTCTTTTTCTTTAACGTGGCACCGTGCGTCATGGATCCTTTTTTAAAAGCAAGCCGTTATAAAAATCAATGTATCTTGACGTATGACAACAAAGAATAGACATATAGATAGCAAAACAATCATTTTAAATAATCAGCTACCAAATTGTTTCTACACACCAGGGTCCATAAATGCATGTTGTCAACCGAAGACAGAGGCTTTCTGTTGGATCAGACCCACTGTCATTGTATAGGCCTAACCTCATTTTAGGAGGGGTTGAGTTACTTTGTTTTGGGGGGAGAATGTTGCCTTTCAAAATGGAGGGCAAATTAACCAGTTAACCATTTTATGGGATAGGCGATACAAAGAGCGAGGCGGGTTCAGTGAATTCCCCCTGCCATATTTAAGATGCTGTTTGAGCCCATCAGCCGCTGTCTTTTGTCCGCTGTGTCTGCTTTGGACGGCGGGGCCTTTGGAGGGACTGAAGGGAGAAATGAACCATCACCAACTTTAATTAGCCCACTGAAGGCTTATTAAATGCACCTCGGTTGCCATTTAAGAGCTAAAAGGCCTGCAGAGTGACAAAGCAGGAACAGACCATTTATCGATTTAGATGTTGTTAAATCCCCACGGTAGCGTTTAACGGAGCTGAGTCGATTTAGAGGAGTGTGTGAAACTCTGTGTTGAATATGTGACTCCTTTATTTCTTTTAACTTGCACGTGCTGGAAGAAATTGTGAAAAAAAAAAATCTGACCTACTTTAGATGAAACGTCAAAAGTTTTTCCAGACACATGCTTGTGAGCTCACATTTAAAAATACTCTATTTTGTTGATTATGTTTTATTTTATTTTTGAGGGCCATATTGCGCACTCTGTGTGCGTCAAAGTAATATAGTATATTAGACTAGCAGTTGCAATTTGAATGCATGAGAATATAATTAATCCGTGTTTAATCTGGGATTGTTTGCTCTGTGATCAACAACTGCAGGTCACAGTTTACCTTTTTTTTATTTCCACTGCCCCGCTGCCTGCTTGTATTTAGCCCTGCTACAATAACAATGTGTCCCTTTTACGGGTGGTTTTGCGCACTGGCCAATCGCGGTTTATCTCCTGACACTGATCCAGGTTTTTTTTCTTCTTTTCTTTCTCTTTTTTTTCACCCTCTTCAGGTAAAAGTGTGGTTTCAGAACCGGAGGACGAAGTTTAAGCGACAGAAGTTGGAGGAGGAGGGCTCGGAGTCTCAGCAGAAGAAGAAAGGATCGCATCACATAAACCGGTGGAGAATGGCGACTAAACAGGGGAGCCCAGAGGAAATTGATGTCACTTCGGACGATTAAAAAAAAGACTATATAAGCGTCTGAGTGATGGAGGACATGGATAAAGGATGCCGTGTAGAGACAGTGAGAGGGTACAAAGCCAATGTCACATTTCAGATCTCCGGAGATCGGCAGCTGAGGGTGAGAGAAACTCGACTGGTGGCACTGCTGTCACCGTGTGGGTCTGTCAATGCAGGTGACCCAGGAAAATGTGACTGACAGTGTCTCAGTCCACCCACCTGAACCCTTCCACGCACCAACCACCACCACTACAATCTGCCATCTATCACCACCTCATTTTTTTTCTCCAATTCATATTGGACGTTTGCACTTCAGAAGTTTTTTTTTTTTTTTTTTTTTTTTTGTTAAAAAACAAAAACGTTTCCACTCAAGATACCAAAACACCAAACTGCTTTTGTAAAACTTGAATTGCATGGTATAGTTTTTTTTTTTCTTCCTGGTAGTTGTTTTTAATTTGACAAGTTTTTCTCAATCCAAGAAAAAAAAAAAAAATCAATATTGTTTTTAACTCTATTTTCAAACAGAGATGTCGTGCTTCTTCCTTTTTACAAAGTGTGCAGTCTTTAATTAATGATTCTCGTGTAAAAGTGATTGTGAAAACATATGAAGTAGCGGTGCTGCGTTATAGTGTTTTTTCTTTTTTTGTTGAAGAAAATAGAACAAAAAAAATTGAATTTCGATTTAAAACATAAAAAAACCTTTCTAAAAAGTGAACCAGACTACAGATAAAGTACTTAAATGGAAGGTATCAGGGCATTCCTTTAACCTAAAGCTTTACCAATGTGTCGCAGTGGCCCCATGCAGCCTTCTGTCAGGACTTGACCCTCCAGTGAAAAGTTGCCACGAAGGACTAAATGCAAGAATTGAGAGTAAAAAAAAAACAAGCACTGAGCGTATTCCATGTACAGAAATGCTAAAAGTTAATGTTTCTGTTAAACCCTCTTTTACAGAATGTAAATAATTTTTGTGTTTGTGTTAAGTTTGCTACAATTTTAACACAAAGTATACTTCCAAGAAGTATGTAATTGTCAATATTTTGTCAATAAAGTTTTATCAATATGTTGCGCGCAGTAAAAGTATAGACGTTTGATTATATAGAGCAGCTGAATGGAGGCCTCTGACAAAATGAAGCTTTTAGGGCGGTAAGCTTTATTCTTACTGTGTGCCGTCAAACAGAATTATTTGGATTTAGGGTACAGTTAAGAGTTAGACACTAGAGTTTGATTTTAAAAACAAAATGCTGCAGCCTGTAATTTGTTGCCCTCAGCTCTGCATTTGTTTCTCAGTCGGATTTTTTGTGAGGCTGCAGCGTCTGCTCCGCTCCAGCTACAAAGAGTCCCTACAAGCTTTTGTGAAAGTGCAAATCAGTTTGGGCAATTATCATGCGAGTAATATGAGGGGGAAAGGGGATGCATTGCCCAGTGGTCCACTTTAATCTCTTAATCCACGGATCCAAAGGGGCCTTGGTTGGACATAATTTAGTACAATCTGACTACCCCTCACGACGCGATAAGGGAAGGTTGCAATGTGCCGCAAAATGGGATCTTTGTTTAAAATCTTGTCTTGTAGGCTGCAAGGTTCTGCTTAGGACTGAACGGGAACATTACAGGACTTCTTTAGGAGCCTGTAGGCTAAACCAAAAAAAAAAAAAAGCTATTTACAGCAGGAAATTATTCTATGTTTACACACAAACAAACAAACCAGCAGAAACAATGCAGTCAGTTTAAAAAAAAAAAAAATCTGACAAATTTAAATTGGATTATGATTTGTTTTCTTGTGAATACATAGCAAGCCTAACTTCAGTGTTTTCTGGTGCGAGGTGCACGTGTTTGTTTAATTGTTTCATAAACTAAAATGAGCTTTTTTTCTGGTTGGGGGGGGGGGGCATATAGGGAATTCTTAATCGGCCCATAGATTATAACAGCAATAAAAATCTTTAGAGAATACCATTAGCTTTGAAAAAGAAAAAAAAAAAAACCTAAAAGCTTTATTACAAACCCAGCTTTGAAATAGGGGGGATTAGAGGACTGAAAGGGTCCCACAATAGTTAGAAGAAAAGGTTTCATGCTAATGAGGTTAATGCCCTTTGTATCTCCGGACTCCACAACTTCATTACTCCTATCTCGGGCAACACCGAGCGGCTCAGAGCTTCACAATCCACTCGAGCTTTTCCCTACCCTGCCTCTAAAGAAGGATTTGATAGCAGTCCTGTTCAAACTAGATAATTATATCTTTTCAAGTTGGAATTAAGATAAAGAAAGTGCAGTGGAGGCGGTGAGCCTTGATCCGCCGCAAACAAATTTGGCGCACTCCCCCCCTCCCTGTGCGCCTGTATGGACACACAGGAGACAGGACAGGCTTCTCATTAGAGCCTGGCACAGTTTGATTCATTTAAACGCGTTTGTTTTTAACCTGGAAATATCTCTCTCTTTCTTTCATGTAGCGGCAGCTCTGTTTATGGAAATACATGTTTTTTTGTGCGGGTATGAGAATGAAGAATTTAGCAGGTTAAGCAACATAATTTAAAACTCACATTTATCAAACTAATAAGAACCGCGGTCCCCTGGCCGACTGGCTTTATATTCTAGATTGCTATAAAAAAAAATAAAAAAAATCTGAAGGTAATATTTAAAGATGAATACAAAATTGTAAGTAACAATTTTAATTAATATGCACTTTTCTCTAATGTAGCCTCGGTCAAAATAATCCAAAATGAGCGAATAATAATTGCATTGCGCATGTAAATTGCAAACCACAGAGCTTGGCTAATATTTAGAAGCATTTTTGCGTCGCCATTCTTTTCAGATCCTGGCTCTTATTATTGGACGATCAAGCGCAATTTGAGAGTAAGGTCGCATGAATATAATCGGTTCGGACAGAATTCAAACAGTGCGTGTGTGTATTATGATGTGAAGTGGGCCCTCGCATATCAGATCCCTCTTCCAGACGCTCGTGCTGTGCGTTAAGGGCCAGCTGTGGGGACCTTTGGTGACCCGCTTATCTAAACTTAAGCTGCTCCGCTCCGTCCAGGGGCCAAACTCTCCATAAATCATCACAGCTCCTGAACAGTTGGACTATTCCTTAAATATTCACGACCGAGCCAGTTTGGACATTTTGGACCTAAGCCCCGCTGCATGAAACATTTAGTCTACAACGTGAAATGATTATCCGCCATTGAAAAGAGTATTCGGTCCTATCAAGTGACCCCACTGACCCAAAACCTCTAATCTGCAATTAGTAGGTATAATTACGTCCGCTGACACCACTAATGTGGATAGTGGCGGAGGGAGGGGAGAGGCGGAGGGCAGGCTTCATCTTAGAGCTGAAAGTCAATAATTGATCGAGCTGAAATCTCTTAAGATGCTAGAAGTGGCTTTTGAAAAGGATGGCTTTGGATAGTTTGTCAGCGTGTTGTCTAAGTTTTATTTCAAAGAGCATCTCATCCTCCGGGTAAAATAAATGCTTCTGAGGTGGCACCTGTAGGCCGGGCCTGTCACAAAGCGACGTCAGGACTAACTTGATCTGTCCTGTTTCACAAATTGCCTCTGAAATTGATCCTTGAAACGAGAGAATGAAGCCCACACAATTCCCTTGGCCTTGACATAAGGTGCAGCGATAAATATACAAGACTAATGAGCAATTACTATACAATCACCCTTCAAATAGCTTACATAATAATGAATTAAACATCGCAGCCTCGGATTCAGTTTCTGTCTTTATTATTAATAACGAGGGAGGGGCGTTTGCTGCCATGATGTGCTCTGATGATTATGTTTTCCAAACGCAGCAATTTTCCAATTCGCCATCGGGAACACAGTCAGCACTTATTGACTCGGACTGAGTCCACTGACTTTACTGGTATCAACACAAGTGCGCACAAATAATTGTAGTGTTCCTTTTCATTGCTATGGATTTGAATTTATTTCTCATTTTGATTTTGAAGCAGAAGGGGCGTTTACATGTACGATTACACCCGCGGAGACACCGACAGTGATCTTAAACGCAGCATGGACCGGCCTTGCTGCGTTCAATGACTCGTTCGGCGTTGAAGCTCAACTTAATTGGGTTTAAGAATATATGAAATATTTTGTCTAAAAGAAACTAAAATGAAATGATGACAGTTATACGTTAGTTATATGATATGAAAAGTTACATTTGATTGGTTATTTGTTGTTGCTGTCCCTGGCCTGATTAGCCTGCCAAGTGCCCCTTTTTTCCTTTTCTTTTTTTGTTTTGTTTTATCCCCCATCGCAATTAATGAATTCAGAGCAGGGTTACAGCTTGTAGACACACACACTAAGAGGCTGGCACCAACATGTGATTGTTAATAGATGAACAAAGCCAAGAGCCACATTACAAGCTTCTCTGAGACCCATGCCGTCTCACTCAGTAGGCGTTGGTGCTCCATTGTTCACTGAGGTCACCACACAGACAACATACACCAAGAGATGTCGCAGACCTACAAGTAACAAATGACCATTTCACTATGAAATATTAATCGAGAGCATGCGATTCCGAAACTCAAAACTTTTTCCACCTGCACAGACGCCTCTTTCTCCGTCTGTCAGGCTTCTTCTCGGCCTCAGCCCCATTACACCTCCAGCATTGGCCCACAGCTGTTTGTGAAGCCTCAGAAAGTTGAATGCCTTTAATTGCTGTTTTTTCCTCCTATTATTTTCCTTGGCTGCAACAGTAAACATTTATTTCCAATACATTACTATTTTTATGACCTGCTGCTAGCCCATAGATTCCTAAGGTTTATTTTCTTTAATGATAGGGGGAATTTGGGCTGTAATGTGATGCAGTTTCATTTGCATATAAGTGTTTCCCACATATGCACCAGCTCTGAAGAGAGCAATTGTCGACCCCCTGTCTTCTGAAGTTCAAAACTCCAAACATTTTATAAGTTGTATCTGCAACCAGCACTCCCCTCAGTGCACTAATGTGTAACACATGGCGGACTGTACACCTGATAAAATACCTCAGGGGCCCTGCAGTTTGGAAAATCCTCAATTCGCTCCCTAAATAAAACAAACAATGGCCTCACTAAATATATCACATGTGCCTGCTGAGCTATTTTGTGTCTCTTGACCTGCGAGTCCCCTCCCACATCATCAGCACTGATACGGGTCCGTGCCATGGCACAACCAGCAGGTACTTTTGAAAATAATACCACAGATTTTAGAAGCTCCTGTTTTTACCTGCTGCGGGCTATATAGGTTGTAAAGTATGGCTTGTTGAAGCTGCATTGCTCTTGTGTCTGGCTCTGGTAAAGCCACATGAAGGCTACTTATTCTTCTGTCCATGTTTTGTGTCGCTCCATGTCAGGATATGATCACATCCAATGAAATTAGCTCACATCCAAAACTGGAGTCCACTCCTGCTGTTTCATCTCTGTGAAAGTGCTGGAAATGTGGCTACAATTAGAGCTGAAATGTAATATAGCTGCTCATGTGTGGGTTATTGACCAGACAGGTGAAATTGTGGGCACCTGTTCTTCTGTCCCTTCCTTGCACCCATCTGAGCTTCGCTGTGTCTCCCCCTCTTGGTAGGTGGGAGGGAGAAAAAGCTCCCCCAAAAAACATGAAATATCAAGTTTCTGTTGGCCGAGTCTGACGGCAGTTGAGTGCTTAGTGTCTGGAAAGTGAGGCAGCATAAAGCGCTCGTGGTGGACTTCTTCAACAGGGGCTTGGATAGTAGATGGTGCATCGCTTTTCCTTATTCCCTTTCAACACGAGTCAACTGAGCCTGTGACACATATTTAAAATGTAATTTAAGATCTTTGGATTTTTCATAAATTGCTTTTTAATAGACTGGTGTTGACTAAGTGAAACATAAAACTAAAATAAACCCCACACCAGTAAATGCTATTCATTTTATTATTATCATTATTATTATTTGGTTACATACATGTCTTTGTATAATTTATTACACATTACTATGACATCAACTTGAACAGTTTGTGTCCCATATTAAAACTGAACACATTTAAAGCAACAATAACTCTGGCTATAGACCCATATATATATATATATATATATATATATATATATATAT
>CALSCE010009347.1:17955675-18075328 GCA_943593645.1 Bovichtus variegatus
GCAGCAGCAGCAGAGCAGCAGCAGCAGCAGAGCAGCAGCAGCAGCAGCAGCAGCAGCAGAGCAGCAGCAGCAGCAGCAGAGCAGCAGCAGCAGCAGCAGCACTCCTTGTGCAATGGGGGACTTTGAAGTCGGACCGGCGATGGTTGGGAACTCTCCAACATCGACAGTTGTGCAGCACTCCATTATGCATTAGCAGCAACTGAGATGTGCTCTGTGCCTCACCTGACTCTAACTG
Organism: Bovichtus variegatus; assembly: GCA_943593645.1. Taxonomy (NCBI): domain Eukaryota; kingdom Metazoa; phylum Chordata; class Actinopteri; order Perciformes; family Bovichtidae; genus Bovichtus; species Bovichtus variegatus. Next base: position 17,955,911 of record CALSCE010009347.1, read on the forward strand.
GTGGTAATGCTCACTGGCTAAAGTGCTGTCCACCATATAATTGGATGCAGTGTGAACATACAAACTCTAAATGCATGTAACCCACAGCAATGACTGGCAGGTGACTTTGATAATGTGCGAAGATCTGCACTGGTGTGCGTCACTTTCTCAGATTAATGATTCTGGAATATAAAACAGCAGGAAGAAGAAACAGGTGCAACAACGAGTGTAGAATATATGAACGACAAGGTAATAATAATATATGTCTTTTCATGTCCAATTACTGCAAGAGCCAAAGCCACTGCACAGGGTCTTGCTGTAGCTTTTGTCCGCCCCTCCCCCCACGGGCAGTCCTATGTGTTTATAAGCGAGGTATAATGGTAGCAGAGTGTGTAAGTGCTGCAGGTTATTTTGTATTTGGAAGTGAGGACATGGCAAATCAGAGCACTTCACACATGAAAGGCAGTAGTAGGTCCATTTAATTCTCTGTGCCTCTCTTACCCTGGATCTCGCTGTCCTTTTAGGGGGACTCCAGAGGCTAGTTAAAAGGTGTCTGATTCTCACCATGAATCTAATTAGATCTCTGACGGAGGTCTTAACATCTCCTTTGAAAGAGGAAGAATGAAGAAATGCATGGAGGAATAAGGTGCTAAAGCCCCTACCCCTCGCCTCCACTGCACCTTGGCCCGAGCGGTCCCCTGCTCCCTCCTTTTCTGGAGAAAAACAAAGTCCTGCAGGCTAATGAAGTTTGTAATTAAGGAGATTCTGTCAGGCTGAATGAGTAATTAGGACGTGGTCTCTCAGGGGTGTTAATGGTGGTCAGGCGGAGCACAGGCTGTATATATGGCCAAAGAGAGCACCCTTTCATACCTCACCGGGAAACGAAAGGGAAAGAGGAGGGCTCGTTTTCCTCTGTTTCCTTCAGAGAGACGGTACATCTTGTTGTTGGTGCACTGGCTATATTACAACATGTATGTTAAATATTTGTCATTAAAGATCATAAAGAAATGCTACTAAAACTGTAGAGGATGTCTGTCTAGCTTATTGCTTCGAGATGATCATGTTTAAACATGTCTATAGGAAACATTGCTGCATTTTTTTACCCCACTAATTTGCTATATATTTCTGATGTGTTGTGAAATCAGATATAATTTGAGGAAAATGGCTGCGGGACAGGACCACGCTCTGTTCTCGGTGAAGACATCTCCGTTCTAATTATCACATTTACTTCAGATTGGTTGACTGTGCTGCTGATAAAGAAAGTTCACCTGGCCTCAATTAACTATATTTATCTCAGATTATCCCTCCATAAGATTTCTGCTCTGGCAAAAAGATTAGCGTTATTAAGAGTCGCATATGCAGGATGAATACATTTTCAGACAAAGTGACATCTCTTAAGGATGAGAAATTAAATCAATGAAATGGGAATCAAAAGGAAGTAGCTGCATGTTCTTGGGATTCTCCAGCAGCGGACTTTTTTTTTTTTATTCTGCTGTAATATCACAGTTTACATCCACTGATATGCTCTTTTCATTTGGACAACAAATTGAAAATTAAAATTGATAATTGTTTAACTCTTATCTATAGTTATCTAGGATTGCATTTGTTCACCAAAACATGGTCGAACAGTGGTGAGATTTACTTAAATTTGTGATTTGAATTTGTAGTGATCTGGTACCTATGAAAATGTACAGCTGGGGTGTTCAGACACTAAAGTCTAGTCCACATGTACAGCACATGGCGCATTTTTTTTTAACTTATACGTTTTGGCCTTTCATCCACACAGCGTTTTAGATCACTAAAAACAGAGCTTTGGTAAAACTCATTCCAGAGGGAAGATTTTCATTCATTCTCAAGTTTTCAGTGTTGACATGTAGACAGGAGAAGGTTTTGACTTGTGATGTCGGAGTGGGCGCCTAGTATCTCGACATTTCGTGCAATGGCAGACTTGAAGAAAATTGTGCCGCTTCTATCCTTGCTGACAGGACTTTTTACATTTTTACACATAAATGTATGGTTACTCTTCCACTATGTAACAAACAAAGGAGTCAGAATGCACTACGGACCGTCACTGTTACATTATCCAACACTCCTGTGCCAACATTGCCAGTTTTGGAAAAAACCCATGTGTGCTCAACCTGTCCACTGGCCTTGACAGCATTTCAATTGTGGTTTACTGTTGTCAATTGGACAGGTTTAAAAATGTATTTTTTTTTTAGAAAGAAGAAGGAAAAAAAAACCTGTTTTCAAAAATACCCGTGTACCATATGGACTAGGCCTAAAACAGAGAACCTTACTACCCCTAAAGTGAGGACACCAAATAATCTCGCTCATAATAGATTAGCAGATTAGCATGTATACAAACTGATGTCTTTGACAGATACAGTAGAAAGAACCTCTTCAGAGGTGGACCCCTTTGATCTCTGGTTAACCTCTACATTCTCTAAAATCATTTACACTGTTTAGACTGGGAAGTGTCCTGCTGCGAGGCACAACACCTGGGCTTTGAACCCATGACCTCACATCTGAGCGCTCTCACTGAAGCCCCTGCTGCCTCCCGGTCAGCTGGAGGATCAGCGTGGACAGACAGGCCCAAAACTCTTCATTTCCTGTTTCGCCTGCAACCAACCCTTCCCCTACAAAAAAGAAAAAAAAAAATGCTACCTGTGTTTCAGGTAACAACATAACAGAGATATGACCTTTGTGAGGACAAGTCGTGTTTTCACTGCAAATTCACAAAACCAGTTTTGTAAAAAAAAAAAAAAAAAAAAAAAAAAAAAAAAAGAACCAGAAGAAAAATAAAGAACATGGGGGGATTTCAGTAATGTTTCCCTTTTATTGCCATTTCATGTTTTCTTAGGATTGCTCCCACAGACACAAGACAGATCTGAGTAGCAGACTCATTACAGGTTAAGTAGAACAGGTGTTTGTCAGCTTCAGGCAGACCTACGTGGATGAGACCTTTTCATGTTGGCTACTTCCTCACACATTAGTCTTCAGCCAAATTGCTCTGAGAGGAGGCTTTGCCCAGCCCATCCCTCATCGTCCAACCTGACCTCTCTCCCCTCCGCGCTGCAGGCAGGGCTGGAGATAAAAAAGCTGAAGAACGGCTCTAGGAATCCTAAATATTAGTGGTTGTAAATCAGCCCCCAGTGGCCTATGAATGGCAATTATCTTTTTCACACTAATAAATCCCCCCAGTCACAGATAAGATGGTTTCCCTTCCTAACCTGCAGTAAAAACAGCTAAGTATTGAGCAAGCAAAAATGGGAGGGGTGCAGCAAATAAATGAGGGCTCTTTAGCTGTGGATTACACTCAGTCATAAGAGAAAATATGTAGTCTTTTGTGCTGGTGGCGCACAGTATATCATGTATGAACTGAGAGGGAAACGCTGCATGATCACAGGACTTTGGGAATTCAGATGATATCAAGAAGCAAAGCTAGAACTCTTATCTGCCTTATCAATACCTGCTAAACATGATTCACTTCAATGCACATTGACTTTCAGCTAGTAGAAGAGCTGAGATTTCTTAAAAATGTCAATGGAGGGGGGAGTGGAGGCAACGCGGTGAATGATAGCGAGGTTATATTGATCCGATAGCAACATTCTTTGATTTTTATCTAACAGGTCAACATGGTGGAGGTTTAGCCATTGTACAGCGCTACGATTAAACTGACCATCCTTCAACCAGAACCACAAACTAACTTCCTGACTCCCCTGCTCGGTGTTACCGCTGAGAATAAGTTCACTGTACCTCTACACTCCACTGGGATTTACAAGGCTTCATGGTCATCATCTATGCAGGAGAAAAACACGGCAATCAGCAGCGGTGGGACTTTTTTTCCCTCTATAAGGCGACTGAACCCTTATTCCATGTAAAGACTTAAGTTAACCTCATTAAGCTCGCTCACACACAAGATACATAATTATCCCTGAGAGGGTAGCCAGTGCTAATACAAATTAGAAAGATAATTAAGCTACTGAGACTGGCCATTGCATCTCCCAGGGCATTGGACCCATAGAACCATTATGGTGAATTAGTCTTTGTTTACAGTCAAAACAACAGCCTTTTACCAGTGGCCATGTTTGTCAAAAGTCCCTTACACAGGTGTTAAAGTTATAACTGCACAAGAGACACACGATAATGTGAATTCCTTTCTTTCCACAGTCTGAAAACAAAGAACCTCAAGTCTGTTTGAGAGAAGTGCCTTTGGGCGCTCATAAAAAAATCAATCTAAATGACAATTCACCTCTGTAGTGTGCAATGCATCTGGTCTTCTCTGTAACAAGGCAGTTTAGTGCCTTGAAAAGTCTCACAGCTACTTCAAAGATGCCTTAAATGCCTCCTCAAGCTAGAGGAAACATTTCTCTCTTTGCCTTTGCAAACGCTCAGTCAAAGAGGAACAATAAATCTGGCTGATTTCTACATTCCTCTTTAGATCATATGATACCTGAACAGCAGAGTATAAACTCAAACCGCTCCAGTCTGTGCACAACAAACATACATGTGCTCAGTCTGGTCTCTGCAGCGTCACGATTAGATCAGGGCTGGACGTTTTGGTGGAAATATGTCAAGAGAAAAAGATAACTACATACAGCTGGATGCATTTTAGAGTGCAATTCCCTTTTGTCATAGGAAGAGCACACGCTGTGAAAGGCCTAAATAAAAATGCTGTTGCGTTTGAGTGCACCATAGCAATTGGAGGGAATTTGTTGCACAGACTTTAAAAATACAGCAATACAGCTTGTGATGTTGACAAAGTTTTTGGCCGAGCACAGAGGAGACTTTTCTTTTTTTCTTCGCCTTCATGGTGAGGGGAGTACGAAGGAGAGGAGCACGCTGCTGGTTGTGTGCCAGCCCTGCCTCCTGTGGTTTCACGCATAACAACCTTGCATGTGCACAGCTCTGAGTAAAGCATTGATTTAAGAGGGTACTTCTTCTTTCCACAGCTTTAGCAAAACAAGTCCCTATGTTTGGATAGACCCGGTAAGCAGCTCACTGACCTGAGCAATGGGTCAGATTAAGTTAGACCCCCCCCCCCCCCCCCCCCCCTCCCCCCGCCCCTCTCATCTCCACCCCTGCCTCCCTCCTTTCTTCCCTGCCGGCCCAGTGCAGAATGAGGAAAGGGAAAGTGCTCTTCAGGGCAGGCGGGCTTGCAAGCCAGGTCAAGGGAGTTGCTCAGGAAAACAGGAAACTGACAACAGAGACAAATGATAGGTCTCACCCAAGCATTTTGTCACAAAGGTTGATCATCCATAATTGCTGCGAGAGTAATACTTAAAGTCTTTAAATGATACATGTCTTGTAAGATTACATTATTAAATGGGAGTAGTTTTCCTCGAGCAATTACCACAGCTCTGTATATTCTCCGTAACAAATCTTCCACTGTTTATCACAGAGTTAGGTAACCAATTTGTACAGAGTGATCCCAAGTCAGGTAAATCTGTTACCACTGCAGCCACTCTGGGATGAATCTGGTGAAATGAACCTATAAAGGAGCTCTTACAGCAAACCATCCGTTTTAATCCAAAATTAAAAGAAACATTCACTTTGAGTTTTTTTTTCCTGCAAAATCACAACGCAAACATTGTGACACGGCAACAGTCTGAACTGATATCATCTATTGACCCTGCTGTGAGACTGTTCACAATAAGTTAGTTACATATTTTCTCTGGACAAGCTGGAGGGAGGATTGTGTGTGAGTGTGTGTGTGTGTGTGTGTGTGTGTGTAAGGGGAGGTGGGTTTAGAGAAGAGAAGCTGCTTTTGGCCAAAGGCAAAGATAAGCGAGGGGGAGTGGAGGTGGCGGGGGGGACACAATGGATTGAGCCAGGCAATCAGAGAGCGATCTGGGGCGGTGTTTAGTGGTGCTGTAAGATCTGCTAAACTAGCCCTAATTTCCCCTGTTGTAGGAGATGTGTGAGTTGAGGTGGAAAGGGGCAGGAGGAGGGGAGGCCTTTGGTCTGTCAGAGTGGAGTTAATCTGAACCTGGGGCAGCACGTTCACTTTTGATGGAGGCCAGAGATAGGACACAGAGGCGGAGGAGGAGGAGGAGGGCTGGGAGGATGAAAGATCACCCACACCTGCGAGGGGCTGCCGAAAGTTACAACTCACTCAAAGAGGCCTTTCTACTGCTGCTCCATTTGTCAAGGGTGATGGGGGCAATAGCATTGAGAGCTTCACTCCATTTCTGTTTTCACTGGTGGCTCATCATATGCGCTCACAGCCACGGGCTAAAGATTACATTGATTTGTCTTTTCACCAGTAAATCTTTTACAAATGCAAATAAATTGCATATTTTGGGTCCGTCTGTAAAGCAGCTGTGAATGAGGTCGTATTGAGGTCTGTACACTCCAGCGCTTATCTTTTTAATTACACTATCACAACAACATGAATGTAACACACCAGACACAAAAACTAAGCAAATATCATTCTTTCTCCACCTCTCCATATTTGATTCACCGTGGCCCCTTTTTGGTTTCGAGAGGTGTCTGTGCACAAAATCCCCCATAATCCTCTTGGAGGGAAATATGAAGCACCACCCCTAGAGGTTTGCACTCTTTGGCCCTGCGTCTTCCTTTCATGCACTATGAGATTCATCTGTGCCATCAAGAGCTTTCAGTGAACTTATAATGCCAGAATGATTCAAGCTCCTTGCTTTCTTGCACCATAAAACTCTGAGATCCAGAGCAGTCAGCTCTGTCTCCAAAAACCACAATATCATAAACAATCATTTACTGCTACAAGGATTTAACGCAGAATTTCATCAGCTCTGAAACGACAGAGAACATGTTGTCTAAATCCATAATTGTGTCAAAGTTAGAAACACTCTTTTTTTAGGACGTGCAAGATACATTTTGGTAGTGTATTAGTTCTTTATTAGAGTCAGTGACTAGCCAGTTTGTAAATGTATTATGGGTCGGTCATGCTGTTTGTGGTGAGCAGTAGCAAATGCAGGTTCCCAATAAAGATGGGAGGAGAGCATTAATCCCCCTCCTCTGTCTGTTTCATCTGGCCTTTTTTGCTCTTTGCCAGGGTAATGCTCTCGCCTCAGCTGGCAGCTCAGACTGTGCCGGGAGCGCAGCACATCTGGATCTAAGGCTGAGGGAGGGATAGTGTTTGTGAGTGTGTGTGTTAGACGGAGTGTGTGTGTGTGTGTGTGTGTGTGTGTGTGTGTGTGTGTGTGTGTTGGGCAGGTGGGCAGCGCTACATGTATGGGCATATCCTCTGAACTATGAAGTCTATGCCCTCTGTGTCCCAACATGACGGGGTGAATTCCCAGGGAGAGGGAGCTGCTCATAAACAAAAACATATGGTGGAGCAAAGAATCATAAAGATTTTGTTTCCGCTGGCCCAGAGTCCAACTGAGACTTAAGCATCAACTTAAGTCAAAGAATGAGTGTATTCTGCAAGGCAGCAAATCTGTAAATTATTATCGAGACAAGGGGAATAAGTATCTCTCTTCCTGCAAACAAGGCGAGCTCCCAGTTGGGAATAAAATTGATTGTGTTCTACATGTGTAGATTTTAAACGAGTCATGTTAATGTCCACTCATGCTAACATATTGAGATGTTTTACAAGTGAAACATGCTTGCGAGCTTTGACAATCCTGCTAGACGCATTAGCTGTCAGGATCTGTGACGGTGCAAAGTGCTCCCTCTCCTTGACACCACCAAACTCATATGTGGAATATTTTTTGTGGAGTGAGGTTTGGATTTTCATGCTTTGGAATTTCACTTGCAAATCAATTTCCATATGTCCGTCTGTGCTTTGTAACTGCGAGGATGAAGAATTTGAGGGTGATTTGTATGTGCGGTGAGCAGTACCAGAAATTCAAGTTCTTTCTCTCGGCTATTCTAATGACACTCTGTTCAAATATAGACAGGAGAATAGCTTGTGCCGTATATAAACAAAGCGACATCATTGTATTTGACAAGTGAACTAAAGGAGGCCTGTATAAGCGCATCGCAGCCGCCACAGGCTCTTGTTAAACAGATGTGAGAGAAAATGTAGGACAGAATTCCTGGCAAAGCTAACAGGTCAGGGACTATCCACCTTATAATGGCATAGTGTTGTGAAAAGCAAGTGAAGCAGCAGCTCATAGATCACATTTCAAGCTCTGGGCCAATTAAGATTGCTTTAAAGAACGCCAAGAGCACCTGAACATGACCAGAGGTTAGAGATGGATCTGTCTCAACCCTTAACACTAAAACCATGGAAGTATGAACGCTCATTGCACTGCAGTTTAGCAGCATGTGGCCAACAGCAGTCATACACCACAGAGTCTTGCAGTGAAAAATAATGGGCACATCTTTATAACCTCTAGTCCTTCACACCTGCATGCCATGTCTTTAGTTATAAACTGGAAGAAGTGGTGATCCTAGCAAGAAACAACATTCCAGACTGAATCACCTGTAAGAGCCAGCTCATCATTTCCTTTGTCAATGTTTTTGAGAGAGGCACCATTTCATTGTGAACAGCTAACTGGTGATGCTGGGTGTGAGAAAGTGTTGCTGGGATATTTCACCACATGGAGGGCAGACCAATTGTGTGTACAGCACCATCTCTGCAGGGATTAGTGGTGCCATTAAGTGGCGATGAGTTGCGGTGGGGGGCCACATCCCCTGCTCCCTCATTAAATCGGCGGCAGCTGCCCTTTATCACAGCTCCGCTCCACCACCATACTGTACCATCAGCAGCCTCTCAGCACCCATGGTGCCAGTGTAGGACCTTTGACCTTCATGAAATCTCCTTTGGTAGCTTAAAGAAAGTTTAATTGCAGGCTATTGTGAGGCACATACTGTTTTTGTCTCTTGGTTTGCATGCTTATACACTGTGTTGTGTATTTCTTAAAGGGATAGTTCACCCCAAAATCAAAAATACATGTTTTTCCTCTTAACTGTAGTACTATTTACCAATCTTGATTGTTTTGGTGGGATTCGGCGAGTGTTGTAGATAAATTATTGTTGGCGCCGCTGTCGCAACGGCAATCAGATCGCAGTACGTTTTAATAAAAGCCTACTACTATGAAAAATTTTAATTTCAAATGTGACTTATTCAGACGATCAGGTAAAAAGCAAGAATACATTCAAATATATTATATTGTAATTCATTCCCAATGCTGCTAAGAGTATTTGCATCCTTTTGTGCAGGCCGTCTCTCCCTCGCTGCAAGCGAAACGCTAAGTTTGATGCAAATTAATTTGCCAAGTCGTCGCAAATATGTATGACGGCGAAGTTTGGAGCTAGTGCTAGCTACTTTCATTGCAAAAGAGTTGACAACACTGCACACTGCACACCGCACACCGTTTTCCACGGCTTTGTTGCAGAAATCAAGTATACATTTTCCCAGGAGATCGTACCAGGTGGAAGAAAGAATTGAATAGTGAAAGCAGTGAAAGGGAATCCCTCTAAACGGCCATATGGTCATTATTTTCTAGCTATTACATTGGGCAATAAACATATAGCCTTATTCATGACGATAAGTTAAAGCAAAAAACTTGTCTTTTGCACTTCAACACTGAGAAAACAGCAGTTGAATACCCTTAGAATATATATTATTAATACATTTGTAGATACTGTACAATGTCTACAATTTTGTTATTCTCTATTTTTTCTGTTACACATAATTTATTTAGTCGGGGATGATACCTAGAAGTGGATGGTGTCGAACCACTCAGCAGGTGATGTGTGTGAACATGGAGACTAGGATTGATTTGTTCTGTTCACGCAACAACATGACAATGATCATCACAGCAAAAACGTCAAGCGTTTCCAATAACAGCCTTTTTCTCTTATAGACACAGCGCTCTCATAGCTCTTTAATCCATTACAAAAAATAATTAATCGACTTCTGTTTTAAGTGTGGATGAAAAAACAAAGAGTGTGTGCTCCCGCCTGTGTGTACCACACAACAGTATATGCAAGGATATCAAAAGGGATCCATAAATATTCCTCGGATCTAAACGGCTTTTGAACAGAGGAGCGAGAGGTGTGTTCAAACACCACCCAGAATGCCGTGCCTTAGGCTGTGGCCGCGGGGCAGAGATGGGTTGCTCTGTAGACAGAGGGGAAAAATAGTAGGTGGGACAGGCAGTAATGACAAGCTCTACATGTCTTCCCCGAAACGCCCACCTTTGTGAAGATTGTCATTTCCTTAAGGCATAATTCATTTCTGGAACAATCAGGCCAAGAGTTTGACTCAACTATTTTTTAAATTATTTTGGACATGATTGACACCTTGATACATATACCATCTGTACCTGGACTATATATATGTTTTGTTTTACAAAAGCAGTTAAACATATCCACTGTAATCCTTAATAAGTACCATAATAAAGAGACGAGCAGTGAGTCCGAGCCAGTTTAGTTTCAGTAGTTAGTGTTACAGAGTACAGCAGCCCTGCCCCAGTCTTGGCCCCCGAGGCAACGGGGCCGAGGTGAGGTCTCAGAAATACAATCATACACACATGGATTTCTGGGAAATTAGAGTTTCACGTAAATGTAAGCATTAACAGGTGGTAAATATCCTGTTGGATTTCACGAATGTAAAAGCTTAAGCATTACACCCACAGGCTACGGGGCAGAGGAGACGAGCCACACACACACACACACACACACACACACATTTATGTCGAAAGTGATTTCGTTTTCAATATTAAGCAATTCAGTTTTGTTTTTTTCCGCACCTTTAGTTGGATGATCTACTTCATCTTGAAACAAACACAATTTGACACGCCATATGAAAACACAAACTGTAATATGCAATCTATGGCAATCAACAACTCAACTGGTGGATAAATAACCCGGAATCTCTAACCTATGTCAATTTCTGATATCTGCACCGTGGAATATGAGTCTAATTTCAAGGTAATTAAGATGATCTCTTTCCCATTTATTTTTTCAATTTACGTGCCTTTTCAGTAATATCTGTTTCCATACATCACCCCTGGAAATAGTTAAATCACATTTGTATCCCTTGAATTGGGTATATCACAAACCTGATTGCATCTGCAAATCCACCTATTTTCTGGGGTTTGACTTTAGTCGTGCTTTGTGTAATTACATGGCCGAGGACGGCGACGACATTGGAGACAACAGAATCACGTCGATATTGGCTGAAGTAATCGCTCATTCACACTGTTAAAGTTTCCACCGCTGCCTGAATTTTGCGACTTTTTCATTATAGTGGAACAGAGATTGTAAGGATGATTGCTGCCACTCAGCTCCTCCAATTTGTCATTGAGTGTGTTGCCATTACCTGGAGAGCCGTTGTAGTTAAAAGAGAATAACAGCCATAATGGAGATCTCTATACAAGGTTACATATCTGATCGAGGGGCTTTAAAGATCAAACAGTCAGTGAAACATTTGGCATTCCTCAGAGAGCTTCTTTTTTATGTTGTGGACCGCCTCTCTTCAAAGGTGTTGTCTTCATACCACCATGAGGATGTTAACATTATTACTGTTAATCCATTTGGTCATATTCTGTTTGCTTTCAGGGCTAAGGTCATACTCATTGTATGCAGGAAAGTCCAAAGATGATCAAATCAGGCACCATTCACAACATTGTTTAAAAAGTGAAAGTGTATCAAATGTGTAGGAATCACAAGGTGTAGCTGCAGAACTAAATGCCATTCGCTTCACTGGAGCTTTTATAGGGAGCAGTTCCAGACCATAAAACAATGTTTTGTATTAACTCGATAACTTGCAATACTTATCGTTCAGTCATCCAATAAAAGCTATCTGTTCCAATCCAAGGAAATCCTGCAAGTATGACAGGAAATGCTCGATTTTTTGCCATTTTACAAACAAATGTCAGGTTATTATCAAAGAAGCATCTTAAAGATGTGTTACCCACTTGTGAAATTAAGTAATTTGTGGGACTTTATTTTGCACAAATGTAAATAAATAAAAAAAATGGCAATGGTTAACATTTTGACAGAAATGGGTCTTATCTTTGACTTGGCTTGCATCACCTTGATTCTGTTCAGATGGAAGCAGTTATTATCTGGCAAATGATGTCTGAAATGTAGAGAATATTAATGATGACTGTAACGCATGCCCAATCACTTCCCCGGAAAAATTATAGAGGATTATTTCTGAAAGGCAGAAAAACATGCCGCTTATTAAATCATGTCTCTTCCCCCCCTTCTTCATGCTTTTCATGGGTGGTCAACAGTAATCAGTTTACCGTCTGGCTCTTTCAGGGTGTTAAGACATCCACTTTTCATTTGCACAAACAGTATGATAGTTTCAAGCACCCATTTAAATTAATCCCCCTTAAAGTTTTGTGCCGTCCCTCTAGAAAAAAACAAACCACCCACTTTTAATCTGAAACCTATGGTGTTTTTTTGTGAAAAAGGATTTGCCCATAATTCTCATTGCCTGCGCCCCCCCCCCCCCCAGTACAGAAAACACATCTGCACCCTTTTTGCGCACACGCAGTCAAACACACACACACACACACACACACACACACACTCTGACGCACACAAACACACACTGTATAATTTATAAAGCCTAAGCTCTTTCAATACTCCAAAATGCCAGATAAACTTTTCTCATTTGCTCCTAATTTGGTCACGCAAGATAATGCCAACATCTGAAGGCTTTTTAAACTGCTTTTTAAAATGCATTCCTGAAAGGAGCTGGCACAGGCACCTCTGCACCTTGTCAGCTCCAATAATTATTTCCAATCCGGAGCTAGCCCTTAATGTGCTGATTAATCCAGCCCTCTCCTTGCTGTGAGATGCATTCAGCTCCATTAATTTTTCAAAAAGGCCTCACTCTCTTTTGCTGGGAGCCCTGCAGATGTCAGGGCCGTGGCAAAGAAAGCCATTAGAAGTTAACACCTCCCACTCCCCAGAGACTGGCATGGACTTTCCCCTCCCTCATTCTAATGCCAAGCAGCCGCATTAAGGACGTCAGCTGCCAGGCCTGGCATTCCCTGAACTTCCCCATCTAAGCACCATCCCCCCAAAAAAGAAAACAACCCTAATAAGAGTGGTTTCCAGACACCAACATAATGAGAAACAAGGCTGTGGCGCGCTCAGTCTCTCACAAGCAGTCTCAGCATCTTCGTTTTCGTTTCTTGGGAATATTCAGGATTCGTGGAGATCTCATGTCGTGTGTCACTGTTCTTATCCAAACTCTCAGCTCAGAGATTCCTAGCCAGGTTTCAGATCAGCCTCTGTGAAAATGTCCTTTAGAACAACTCGCTCACCAGTGTGTTCGAATTCAAAGCGATTTGAAATCCGTGCTCCAACCTCCTCTCACTCCAGAGCTTTGTGCGGCTCCCCCCTTATGCAGACTGGTTACAAGCTGTCTCAATTGAGGAAATCCCCCCCTTCAACCAGCTTTTATCTGCCGATAGGTAGGTGAATGGTGGAAATTAGGATTCCTGGAGAGACTTGGGATGGAGAGAATAGAAACAAAGACTTCCCCATGTCGGGAACCGATGTCTCTTTTTCCACTGCTTTTCCCTTTCATCCCAAGGGCTCCTGTCAGACAGAGGGAAGGAGAACGAGAGCACATATAATACCTTTTAAGAGGCTGCCAGTTCTCTCCCATGCGATAAGCTCTGCTCAAATCACAATGGAGTTTCAGGACCCTGCAGTCACCCCACTGTAGGCCTGAGAACACACTCCAGCATACACATCAACACCGATATGCAAGCTGCATTGAAATATAGCACAGTAGCTAATTACACATACAATGTTGGATCCAACTTGCACTAAAAGCTCGGTTTTCTTGGGATAATTTTTTACAAATCATCTTTAGGGTCTGACTGTAGCGTTTAAAGTCATGATATAGCAAAGAAACATTTTAAAGATTCAGCATTAGCGGGACAATCATCTTTCTACAAAATGCTTAGGTTGCCAATATGGAAGTGTATAACTCCACTCAACAGTGGAGATACTATGTATACAATATTCAGTATACAATCCCCACTGCAAAGTATTAAAAAATCTGTATAAACAGAGGCAGTGTCAAAATCCCAGCCCTTTTGAATGTTAATGAAACGGAGGTGTTAGGATGTCAAAAATCTGTCCAATAATGATAACAGTACAACTCCTGTTTACACTGAGCACGCTTCAGCTCGCAAAACCCAAAGTGCAGCCTCATTTACGTGCTAATGTGGGGAGGCAGATAAAGGACGGAGGAGCGATCACATGCCCTGTCAGAGAGTCACCCTTTGAACCATCCCTCATGCCGGTGGAGAGGGGGGAAATTAAAGAGCCTCAGCAGGTTTACCACCTTTCAAACACAACTCACACTCCACTCAAGTCCTCACATTTGTGACAGAGAGAAAAATAACCGCGCATTACTGCCGTAATACACACACACACACACACACGCAAGCTTTCAGGGCAGGAGTTCAGTCGTGTTTGTGTACGGGAGATTTTCTTTGACAATTAATTCAAATGATTGTTTGGATGGTACAGAATTAGGCTGAGGTTGATGTAATGTACATGACAGCGCTTAACAGCTATACTTTGTATGAGGCACGCCACAATATTAAATGTTTTTAATAGGCAGAGTTCTCTCAGATTGTTGGACAGTTTCACTTGCTAGAAACCTAACTTAACTTTCTGCTCACGTGAAAAGTGACTGAAATAACCATTTGCGCAAGAACAAATGTAAAAAACAGATCAAGGTAACGTTCATGAGCAGACCTGCATTCAGAAGCAGTTGCTTAAAGCTGCCCTAATAAATATTTTGACATTGACAATGGGTCAAATGCCTACATGTAATGTGAAAGTCGTCGCTCATAGTGGACTTGTCTCTGCTCTATTGAGCGTTTAAGCGTCGTAATCTCATTTACTCTACTGTTTCTTTACTGTTTGGATTGAGTCTCACAGCTCTCATCAGCGTCGATTACAGACATAGGATGTACAGACGCCGATTCAAAAAAAGACGATACACTACCTGCCCAACGGAAAACAGCAGACAGACAAAGTGTGCGACTAGCTGCTGAGTTAGAGACTAAAACAGAACTAAAAGAAGAGTAAATATTGGACTTACATTCATCAGGTGCCAGAAAACACAATTCCACATAAATGCTAACGTTGCTCTTCATCTCCTGAGTGTGTAAATACACAACTTTTTTCGCTAACTAGTTTGCCAACAACTTAAAAAGTGTTTACTACTTGTTACATTGCCCCCAGGTGGTCAAATAATTATTATTATTCAGTTTTTTTATTTGTAGTTTCCAAAAATATTAATTCCTTATTTAGTTTTTCCTGTCACAAGGCAAGTGATGTGAAACTGTTCATACTGTATTGCAGAATTGAACATTTTCATCAAGAGCGGATTCTGTAAAATGTTTCCAAAATTGTCCACCACAGAGAACAATACAATTAACAAAGAGGAGGAAACAACGTGCACCCTCCCAAGACTTTCTCAGTTGTGGTGCTTGAAGTGATGTAGCCTCTAAAATTAAAAATTTACTGCAGCACACACATCATTTTAGACTATTCCAGTGTCAATGTTTCATCTTCTGACCTTTATGATGCCATTTGCATTGTCTTGAGGCCAGATGAGGCAAGAAATGAAACATTAACAATGTAATACCAAAATGCTTTGACTCTTACAGGAAAGAACTGTGAATAAAACACTTTGTGACGCTGTCTGGACTGTTCCAGTTGAGTAAACCCCACCCATCTGGTGCTCTCAGATGGTTAAAACAAATGAACTACTTGCACACTTTATGACCCTGATCTGTTTAGGGTTAAAATGAGGTAACAGAGGACTGATGTGCGTGGTCCCAGCTGCACTGCCTTTTGGAGGAGTGGCTCTCTCGGAGCAGGAAGTGACTTCTCAAAATCCTCATGTAGAGTTTAGGTGCGCTGAAGTCTTGAACAAATAGGCCTGGATGTTCTCCATCACCCTGCGCCCCGGCCCTCCTGCCTCAGCCGTCCTGCTAATGAGAGCAGCCAGCCCGGCCACATTAGTGGTGCTGCATTAACCGTTCCCACATGCTGCTGAAATCTAAAGTAATGCACCTGTAATTTTTCCTCTGTCTGTTAATATTTTACATGCAGGTTTAAGGTCAACGTTACTGAGTCTAAAAGGCTGGCGCGGGCCTGCGGTCAGAGTTTGATACTCCTGTTCCGTTTTCATCCACACCTGCTTACAGTTTTACAGACATTGACTGCTCTAACTAATAGGTGGTTATGTAATGTGTTCACATAACTCATAATAACACCCACATAAAAGCACACAGTCTGACTCAGAGAACATTTCATGTGTAATCATTTTCCAGCTGTATTATGTTAATGTTAAAGAATACTTAAAATATATGATTGATTGAACATGTCTGTTACAGTGCAGGTATTTTATTTTCATCCAAGATGTTTGCTGTGATTGGCGTAGTACGAAACAATGTGGCTTTGGTATCATGGTTACTTTTCTGACTCAAAAGGAAACTGTCCACAAGGTAAGATGAAGCACTGATTTGTAAGATATTAGTTCCTTTTCCTGTAATTCCTGGAAAATTATCAATCTCTAGGAGGCATTAATGTTGAATACAATTTCAGTGTAATTACTCTTTGTTTTTATTATTTAATTTGGCAAGAGGAACTAAGTAAACACCCCAAATAGATGAACCAGACAACCTAGGATCTCACTAAATGCAATCATTAAACTTCCCTGCATTTTCATTAAGTTTTGGGAGCAGTGTTATTGCTCAGGTTCAATGTTGTCCCTCTGGGATAGTGGTAATGTGTAATGTGGTAATGTGTAATTTGAATCTAGTATGCATTGTACTGTTATGATGCATACAACAATACTGTGAAAAAAAGCAAAGGTACTATGACTTTGCTTTTCCTCTTTTCCGACAACAAAAAAATGAACCCCCAATGGCTGGAGTTCAGAGAGGGGGCAGGCCAGATTGCGAAAGAATTGCTTTGAGTGGTGGATCGGCATTGCAGGAATTTTTTAATTTCCTGTTACTCAATAATTCTGCTCTAGTTAGGTCCTTGGACAACATCCTGCACTGTACCTTGTCTGATCAGCCCGATCCATTGGACAGATGCAGGGGAAACATGCTTTAATCCTTTATCATTGGTCCACGACATGGTGGCCCTGTGTGACTGGCCTAGCAGGTAGGAGACTTGGTGTAGTTATGGGAGGAAGTCGGACAATGTGATCAGGCTCAGTGATGTCACACACTGGGGACACACCTCAACTCCCCCCCACACACACACACACACACCCGCCGCACAAGTGATTATTTTATCCTCCAGGCTTTTTATGAGCTCATGGTGATAAACGGGAACAATTCTGCCGTCTTTTACTGGGGAAATAAAGAAAACAGTCAGATGAGAAGCAGAACGAAGTGAGCAGTAAGTGCTTTACAGTGGGGGCGTAGACTTCCAGGCCTCCGGGGCTGTGGAGCTGGTTTTCTGGTGAGGATCTTCCCCTCCTTAACCTCCACCCCGCCTCCCTCCCCACCGCGTGTTCGTCATGGCTGTTCGGGGTCAAATAAATCACCTGCCATCGCAGGTGCTGACCTGTTGTTTATTAGTAAATGTCTAAAGGACAAGCTTTGAGAGGGGGAGGAGTTGAAGAGAGGTAGTCAAGGGGTTAAAGCACTAGTCTTAGGTCTTAGGGTTGATTTAGCAGCCCCTCTGGGAGGCTGCTGTACTACCCTGAAGAAATGAATGCCAATAAAGCCTGCAGTGACTGATGTTTGAGAACGTCTTAATTGTCTTGTTAAAAAGAAAGACTTTGGTATGTAGGAAGAAAATGTGCTCTGGGTGCCGAGAGTTTTCATAGCAAAAACAAACTACACATTAGGACATTACAGCTGAAAAATGCTACTGTCAAACAACTGTCGTATTTGGCCACAATGGCAGAATAAAACCACTGTTGTTGTACAGTGGAAAACTTCTGTTTCATATTTTTACTTTGATTGAAGATATATGGATAGCATTCTTAAGGTTGAGAAATATCTCCTTCACATTAAGTACGTTATCGACTTATCGTACAAAATATGGACATGACCTCCATCATTTTTGCTTTTTTATTGTGCAGACAAAGCTTATTTTTGTTAACAAAGCCCGAGAGTCAATTTATTTATGATTTTCGTAGTTTTATTTATTAATGATATTTATATATCTTTTTCACATTCCAATTCCAATGTCTGAATATTCTTGATAATTAAAAGTGCGTCGCTCTTTGAAAGGGTGTATTTGCATTATTATGCTATTATATTCTAATTGCATCAGTGGCATGAAATGGTCTTAAAATGACAATATTATATACAAACAACAAAAGTAACTAACAAAAGTAGCTATCATGACAGGCCTAACCTCTGTGCTTTTTTAGAAAAACTACAAATTGACAGTTAGGAGATACCTGGTTTTTATTTTGTATGAGAAACTTTTCCGCACCATTTAATCATATGTCATGTGGAGGATTATAAAGGGATTATTAGATGAGAACGCTGACTGTCAGAAATGAGAGACACAAAATTATTTCCATCATTGCTTCATAAGTGAAACAATAAAGGCGCATATAGTGTAACCTTTGAGACAAGCCAGGATTGACAGCAGAGCTCGATCTTCAGCTATCTAATAAATTACACTATTGTCTCTTCACTCTTGACTTAGCCTCCTGACGCATGTGAGCTTGAAAGAGACCAAAGCACTGGAGGCCTTAGCATAACACTCGCGCTGCCACCATCCAACAATGACTGGCACCTTCCACCAAAGGCAAGTCAACCTTAACATTTTTAAATTAAAATAATGATTGTCTAAACATTTATACACTCGATTTCTGTGTACATACGACTTTGTCTAGACAGTGCGTTGCCATAAAGCTGGCAAAACAACATTAGCCTGTGAGCGCGGCGCAAAATATCTGTATCAAGTGATGTCATCTGCCCATGTAATGTAAAGCTAAGATTGAGCTCGATCAATTAGGATTTGCAGTGGAGCAGAAAATAGCTTATGACAGAGCTAAGGTGGAGGAATGTACGAGGAAAAATAAACTTTTCTCTTCTGACACACACTCTCTACCTTTGCAGATTCACAATGTAGCCAGACATCATGTACTGTATGTAATTGTATGTACTGTATGTAATTATATGACAAAAGTCTTCTTCATTTACACAGGTTCTTGCAAACAATAATTTCAATGGATCAACAGTTGTATATATACGTTTTGTCTGCAGTAGGTCTGCAACTAACGATTATTTTCATTGTCAATTAATCTGTAGATTATTTTCTCGAATAATCGAATAGTTGTTTGGTCTATAACATGTCAGAAAATGTGCCCCTCATGCACTGCAGCCATTTGATTTGGTGTCTTCCAGTTGTTCCACATCCATGTAACACAACATAAACTCCCTAACTCACAGCCTATTATCTTGGTCTGTCTTTTGGATTTTGTATAATTTCAGGTTTCACTTGTTCTACTAAGTTGTTGACTGAGTCCTTGCTTATTTAAGCGGATTGTGACAATCAGAGCCTGCTAAGGTTTGACTACAGCAGAACTTCCAGCGTACCCGACATCTTGCATTCATCTCAACACAGAGGAATACTCAGTGCAACACCCAACACACCTGCAGCTTGACATTGACTTCCTGACTTCACAAAGGTTACATTTCTAACAAAACTAGAGCTAGATTCTACAAATAAGTACTAACCACTATTACCCCAAACGCACCACGAATTCTATTTAGAATCTATTTGGATGGCCCCTTGTGTATATTTAATCCTAAGTATTGTCTTTTTTATTGACTGTATTGTTTCTTCAATGCCGTGTAAAAAGACTTAGATGAAAGTGTGGATTGGTTCAAATTCTGCAACAACTCGTGCTTTATAAGTTACTTTGAGTTTTTAGTTGTATACCTGAGTATGAAATATTTAAATCTCCATCTTACAACATGGGAAAAAAAGAAAACAAACTTTGTAAAGAGGAAACGATATATGCTTCAGCGTCACCTTTTTCTTATTTTTCAGTTTTAAATGTACAGTGACACTGCTGGGAGTACATAGGTTACTATTTAATAGAGAGGGAACATCTAGTATGTAAATTTTGACCTTTTGTAATCCGAGGTTGTGGCAGAGGCATAGTTGAGGCTTCCTTATCTACAGGCAAAATCTCTTACTGTCACATCAGTGAACCTGTAAAGTTGATCTTTTCATAGCCTATAATTTGTAGCAGATATTATCAGTATAGATATCAGCACGTCAGAGTGAGTGAATCAGTTAAAATGATTTATTACCTGCTCAATCTGGTTTAACACCTTCATCTGCTTTCAAAAGCACCGTCTTTAACAGAAAACTTCCTCTCTGTACAGCGGGTCATTCCCAGTGACAGCTCAAATCATGTTTGTTATTGAGCAAGAGGTTGAGAGCTGAGGCTTGACGGGCAGGTGTAATAAACCAGGGAGTTGAGATGTCACCCATGGGTGCAGCCTAGGGCAAATAAGGCCTAGTGAGCGACTAAGGATTCCTGGGCTATAATGTAACTCTTTGTTCAAGTTGTACTGCAGAAATGGGAAATATGTTCGTGCTTGACATGTTCTTGTAATGCCGGGGTAATGAGTGTCAAAAAGCAATGTCCATTCCAAATACCTTTTGGCATCATGCGTCACTTTGTCAGAAGAATTGGATAAACTTTGGATGAAATTGACTGTCCTGTGTTTATAATGTATTATAGTACATTGAGTAATTACTACATACAGCAGTTACTGTCAGCCTGCTTTTCTTACCGTCCCAAACACCCCAGTGTGTGTGAATGATCAATTAATGACTGACTCATTTTTGAACAATTACATAAACATGCCAAACAGCATTTCTCTGTGTATATTACCACGACACAAACTCATCTTTCCATGTTTTTTATCTACCCTATTTAAGGGGGGCGGGGTACTCTCCACAATGCTAAATGCTGTTAATCCTGGCCCAAGGCCTCAGACAACAGAAATACAAATTTGCAGCTGCCTTAATTACCAGATTTAAAAAACAAACAATAAATCTGCCTTAGATAGAGATGCTGGTGGAAAACAAACAACCTCTGGGCTTACAGACAGTTATCGCCATATTCTGATGTCTTAGGAAGATTAGCATAAAAGCCCCATATATTGTGGAAAAGGCTCCTATGCAGGGGGTTGTGACATTTAAAAAGTGTGTGAATCATAGTTTCCTAAAGTTAATTAATTCTTGCTGTTCGGAGCAGAAGTCGGCAGCGGCGCTAACTTTAAAAGTGGTTGTTTTCCCGAGTTGATTGAGAGATACATCTCAGTCATTGGAACAAGGTGTGTCTGTTTCACGCATGAGGAAAACCTCTCGCAGGACAAAGATGTGCTCTGTTCTGTCCTGACCACCCGAGTATTGCAGCCCAGCTTTTGAGGATTTGATTATATTTTATGAGTCCTAATTGTGACTGACCTGGCCTGCTGGAGGCTTCATTTCATCTGAGGGAAGACGGGTCCGGTCCTTCCTGCTGACTGGGGCATCTCGGCCGATCAGCGTGGCTGTTTGCTGACCTCCACCTTCACAGGACGGTGAGGGACACGTCTCAAGTTCATCCTCCCCTTGGGTGGTATGGCTCTCAGCTTACCTCCACCTGTCCTCTGAGGCCAGCTTCTCCCTTCACCCCTCGCCCTCCAGCTTCTCTGTGAGACTACTTAACATACCCCGCTCAGCTCCTTTTACAGCTCTTAAACAAAACTCTGCCATTGTTTACCAACACTAGTTAGGGGGAAACACTGCTTTCAAGTCTAGTTTTGTTGAGACATCAAGGAGTTTTTTTTATAATAGGATGTAAATGTGGCTATGAATTAACTTAAACCTCATACGCATAATAAAATATTAGTTCAAATGAGGCAACACTGAGGACTTTTTTCACTCGAAAGTGCAGTGGCTGGTGCTTTCTTTATGTAGTAACATAAGAATGTGAGTCTAACCCTTTATTAAACTGCAGATTCCTCATTGTTTGTATAACCCCAAAGTGACTCCAGAGTCACATTTGTTCTCTAGGCCTCTGTACAGCAGAAAATGGCCGCTGCATGACCAGATCCTCTTTGATGCAATAATGAAAACAAATGAGTGTAACATGATAATATATTGAGGAGTGCCGCAGTTTCAAAGCTGACATCGCGGGGAATTGAGGTGCAACCAGGGAGACACTAAGCTATGTTTGTCATCACTCTCGACATTGTCTCTTGCACAAATTATTTCCTCCAGTTCACTTCGAAATATTTGTCTTCTTAGGGGTTCAATTAATCAAAGGAAGCACAGTTCCATATGCCTCTGAAGGGCGACTTCGACTGACCCCGGCATCAATGCTGACTTAGAGCCATACTTCATTATTCTTTTCCTGCTTTAAACTCCAAGTAAATACCAGAGAAAACTGCAAATCATGTTGGAAAAATACCATTTGAAAAATAAACATTTTGGCATTCCCAATTGTTGCTTAAATACAACCCCCTGGAAAGGATGACTATTATGGTGCTCTAGATGTGGTATTAGGACATGACCCAATTTATCATGTGTGAATTGAGTTATTGAGCCTTATCCCATTTATTTACATAAACATAATTTTATCTCTATAGACTCGGTATTACCTGCTATTTAGGTAGACTCTCAGTTATTTTCTACAAGCTCACCTGTTGTTCTCATAAGGAAATCAATGCCTCTCTCTGGCGGTATAATAACATTCCCGCTGGAGAGTAACAGCTTAATTCACTCTTATCACTTTTGGTTGTCTGGCTTCCAGTCAAGCTCGGGTCCAAGAGGTGAAATGAGTTTGGCAACCTCAACTCCAGGCGCGACAAGAGAACACACATCATGGTACAGTTAGTGGAAAAAGAGAGGGAAAATTGCCTGCATAAGCAGGAAAGATAGAGTTTCATCGTCGTCCCACTAAAAACGCACACTCGTCTTTGGCAGACTTCAAACACTTAATCGGCAATCATTTTTCAATGAGCCCCAGAGGAGCACATTTTAGTGCTCCACCAAACAGTCTGCTGCTTTGTGCTCTCTAATCCCTCACGGTTATGCATCATGGGGAGCCAGTGGTCGTTCTTTAGGCGGAGGTTAACCCCCACCTCCAGACACACAGACAAGCAGACAGACAGACCCGCAGCACTGCTCCAGTCCTCTCCTCTACCGCCTCTGCTCATGCCTCACCCGCAACATCTGTATCCATCAGGAAACACTCACTTTCTATTGGTGCAGGCCTCAAATTAAGATTGTCTTTTGATCTGGAGGCTGGACAAAATGCAAATGAAACTTGATCCCATAAATGGCCTTCTCATCTGCCTTGTTAGGCTCTATGAAGAGGTTTCACCAGCCCCTTGGATAGAGCCCTGCCTCTTCTGGACTTGTATCACACATGTGACTGCCTCACTTCAGAGACACCCCCCCTACTCGAGCAAACACACACACACACACACACACACACACACACACACACACACACACACACACACACACACAACTGTGTTCCCTTAACCCCTGCTTCACTCCCATCTCATCTTTTGCTTGTGCTCACAATCTGAGACACAGTGCTCGGAAAAAAAATCATATGCAAGGAAGCCAATAATCTAAACAGCACTTAACCTGGCCGGTGGAGGAGAGTATTTGTGTGATGAGAAAATCTCCAGGCTCTGGCTCTGTCTCATTAATGAGAAAAGATGAGCGTTCCCCACTGCAATTAAGAGTCAATCTCCTGCATTAACTCACCGCCCCGCGGCCACACACACAGCACAAAGACAACAGGCCATCCCCTGTCACTCATTTTCCTGGGGTGAGCAGTGCGGAGAGCACTCCCATGATATATTAAATTAGATGCTCTGTCCTTCTGAGCTCACCTGCTGAAACCTAAACTTGGAGAATGTAATGCTGCAAGGAAATGCAATGTGTGCAGCTCCAACTTCGTCTGATATTTGATCAAATCCCAGTGATAATTTTAGTGCAGTGTCCCAAAGAATTAGCTGCATTACAATTTGACACACACAATCAGACCTGGACACTGTAGTGAAGAGAGTAGTACAAAACAAAAAATCAGTTTGACATTTTATTTGATTTTAAAATGCGGATTAAGCCTTTCTGACTGTTTCTGTTTTGAGATTAGAATAGGATAAAACAACATCTAGTTTTAAAAAAGAAATAGGTTTTATTGCATTTCAATTCTTTTAATCACAATGTCTAACAACAAGAAGTACCAAAACTAAAGGTACTCATTATGCAGAATGGTCTATTTCAAAATAAAATATATTATATTATTGGATTATAATTATTGATGCATTAATGTGTTCATCGCATCATATATATTACTTTACATATTCTGCTGGGCAGCTTGTGAATTTCCCCCTGGGGATCAATAGAGCCTTATTGATATAATAATATCATAATATATTTATTGATTATATTTTGTAATGATAATCTGAACCTGCAAAGGAACTGGTAATTAAAGTTGGCAGATAAATGTGTTTGAGTAAAAAGTACAATATTTGCGTTTGAATGTAGTGGAGGAGAAGAATAAAGTAGCAGAAATAGACAATCAAGTAAAGTACAAGTACCTTAAATTTGCACTTGAGCACCAGTAGTTGAGTAAATGTACTTTGTTACTTTCCACCACTGGTAACTGAGTTAAGAAATGCTATGAGGTTAGCAAATGCTAGCTGGTTTAGCTAACCTCACATATCAGAAAGGAGACGTTATTTACGTTGCTGACTCTTCTGTAAGGCAGCTTACTGTGCTGTTACTGGGTCTTTATTTGCTCAGGCTGCAGGAAGTCAATCTTGACTCACAAATCCTTGCATGCCATGGACAATCATTCTTGTGAAATTCACTTTAGCCTGGGTAAATTAAATGCCACACTGTAGCCTCCTAACAGAACTTTAACTTCAAAAAGCATAATAAAGTTCATAAGGTAGTGTTAGACTCATGAATAAAACTTAAAGTTGCCTTGTGGAATTTTCTTATTCTTTAGTTTCTGTTTATAATTAGTTTTTCTCACCAAAACGCACTGTGTGCGTCCTTGAGGTCTGACAAAAGTGGGGAATACATGTTTGCCAAACTGATTTTTAAAAATATTTGAAACTGTTGTATATATCCATCTTTGCTTGCTAGCAGTTTTCTTCTCCTCGTTTGTTGCCGCGGTATCACCACCAAATGCCAAGCAGCGGAGTGGCTTGAAAGGGAAATGTGAATTGCACCACTCACATGCCTGCACATGGACCTCCTGCACGTCCACGATACAAACAAAACTGGGATCCACTCATAAAAACATGTACTACTAAGGCTGAGTCCTTACAGCAACGGCCCTGGGTTCATAGCCAACCCGCGGCGCTTTGCTACATGTCTCCCCTCTCTCTCCCCCTTTCCTGTCTATCTATCTGTGCTATCCAATAAAGGCAAAAAAAAGAAGAATATATATATATATATATATATCATATTTCCATCCACAGAAACTCCTTGCAGACTAGCTGCTTCTCTTTTTTCTCTCTTAAGCCTGCCGCAGCATATGACACTATTTTAGACTGTGTAACACTCAATGGAAAAGCAGGTTTGGACGACTCACCGTTGTAATTTGAACAGCAAACATCATTAGGCACTCTAAGCGCAATATTCATCAAACAAGATTATTGCAGCACTCCAAAGGAGCGAAATGGCGGGCGACAACCAACAGTCAATTCAAAGAACACACCGTAGGCGTGGTGGGAGAAAATCTCAACAGAAATACTGAGGATAAACACACCACTTGAGAACCATTATTCTGTTTATTATGTTACATCATCATTTTGGTGCAGCACGAGAAGACCATTCAGGGCCTGTGAATGTCTAGTGTGGCTGTGTGTGTGCTTGTGTGTGTTGGTGGTCATGGGGGTATTGAAGAGTCTGACAGAAAATAAGAGACAAGTGGAGGGATAGGAGATTGAGTCGGGGTGGGGTGGGCTGGCATAATGAGTGACATATTGTGAAATCTTTACCTACAAAGCAGAGTCTTCTTCCATGCAAATGAGACTCACTGGATAAAGATCTGTTTGATGGGACACATGCGGAATATGAGGCAGTTAATTCCCTCATTAGTATTCCACAGAGCTGATTGGCAAAGACCAGAGAGAGCCAGCCGGAGAGCATGTCTGCAAAACCCAATATTGATTTGTTTAATGGTGTCAGGGAGTCAAAAATCACAAATCTCCTGTCAATTGTTTATGAGGCTGTTTAGCGGGCCAATAGATGCCCCTCGCTTAATTAATACCTCATTACGGAGATGTGATTATATGCTTGAACTGTTAATGGGGCCCCTGAATTTCAAAGACCACCATAAAAGGTGTTTTGACAAACAGAGCTGGGGAAAACGCGATATCTGATGAGTCTCAGTGTGTTTGTTGATTTGGGACTCTTTGTTTGTTTTCTTCCCTTTTTATGCTTTCATTATTCACAGGGCATCCGTGCTGGAAGGCTCAACATTTTCCTCTGGTTATGTCTGATTTTGCTTTCTATCACTTCACAGCATAATGTTATTTAACTTGCGTTAAAACTGGCCGTTCCATACATCGGGTAAATAAATATGAATAAAGAGGGAGGAGCTTGTGAAGATGATGAAAAAGCTATTGAATAAAATGTTCACTGCATAAAGATGTGGGCATGTACAACACATATGCAAACACATACCAGATACTGTACCTGTCTGCAAGAAACATCATTTAAAAAAAGATTATTGACAAAGAGGCCAATTCAAAAAATGTCAGTAAATGCCTTGTTACAAATGGCAGAAAAGCGAGGGGGCTGATGTTCACCTAGCCGAGCACACATGGCTGATCTGAAGGGTTCTCTATTTAAAGGCCCATAAAGAGAGTGATAATGGCATAGGTTTATGAGGACTCAGCCCAGTGAGACAGGCTGTTACTGCCGCGGCTGCTGTTGTTGTTATTCCCACTGTTCCTCGATGGCCACTAAAGCGGAAAAATGGATCCCCACTTTGGGTTGAAATATGAAGCTGGGCTTATTCTCCCTCTCTTTCTCTTTTTGTGTGAAAGGCGCCCAGGCATTTGCCTGCATGGTTATGGAGTTAAATGCTCAGCTCCATGGCTGGGCTTCTGCACGGTCCCCCCCTCCATTTCACTCCCCCTGACAGGATTAGCAGGTCTCCAGTGTTAGAAATACATTAAGTGGACCTTTGCAGTCACTTATTATGCCTGATTATGCAGCTGGAATGGGCAAGGTAGGCTCTGTTTGTAGTTAAATAACTTCTCAGATGCTTTTTTTTTTTTTTTTTACAGCAGCAATCTTCAAAGCATGAACGGGTCAGTGGCTCAGGCACAAAGCTGAGATTGATTTCCACCCTCCTACTCTTTGTTCCCGCGGTTTAAAGAGGACAGGTTCTACTAAATTAGTTTGCCCGTGTTATTAATGGAATAGCCAATTAAACTCCCATACACTGGTGTCATGGCAAAACAATGCAGCCGCACAGCCTTCCCACAGCAGTTGCTAGTACAGCAGGGTTAATGAAATGGTTAACTTATGCTGATGTATAGATAGGATTAGGCTCCATCTGGGCAGTGTGCCACAGAGTCCCAACAGCTGTCCATTTTCTACATTAGTATAGCAATCCTCCGCAAAGTGATGCATTCTGGGATCTTCGCAGGTCGAGGCGATATACAAGTAAGCATCGAAATCACCCGAGACTGCAAACGTGCCTAATGTTGACTCCTCTTGTTTTGACAGCTGGGACAAAACAACCTGAGAGTTTGGAGCTAAAACAAGTGGACAATTCAGCAGTCTGAGAACGTTTCCATGAAATCAGCAGAGAAAGTGAGATTGACAGGGGGAAGGGGAAAAAGAAACTACACCAGGAAAGTCTACCAAACAGCGATAAGATGTGTGTAAGTGTGTGTGCATGGGGAAATTGGAGGTTGGGTGTTTAGGTGGATACAGAGGCTGGCTTAGTGTCAGCTGCGTCAGTCTCCAAAATGAGAGAATATTCACCTTCGCTCCAACAATGAAACCCAATCCCGTGTTCTTCCTACTTACTTGAGTTATTTTCTGTTTCGCCAGCAACATTTGCCGTTTTGTTATTCATTCATTATCTCTGACAATGTAAATGACTCATCACATTTAAAATGGCTCCCTAAGGTGAACAGACCCCAGGAATGATGTGAATGAAATCATGGGCATTTAGGTTATGGCCCAGTTCCCTTAGCCTGAAAATCCCAGTTAGAGTATAAGGCAGAGCAGAGGGAGAATTAGTCTTCCTCGCTTGATGGCTGTTATACTTGGCCATTTCCTGACCCACTGAGAATAAAGCTCCAATTTATGGCAATTATCCATGTTAAAGACGGCACCCATACAAATTAGCAATAATGCCAGAGGTGATGAGAATGTGCGAGCTAAAGTTGCTATTATCGTATTCTTCAGCTCCAATACCTCACATGTGCAGCGGATCACAGCTAAAAATGACTCCACACATGTTATCTGTAAGGCTAGTTATGCTTAAGCTAAATTGATAATATTTCTATTTATGTGCTTCTGAGAAGCAGCGTATTTGTGGCAACGCGGAGGGTAAGAGAGGACTTTTCCCTCAGAACAGCTGACACAAGTGATCCGTTATTTCATGGAGGGGAGGTCAGGCACATGGGGCCTCCACACATCACACACCTCGGGCCATGACCACTCAGCAACGCCCTCCCCATCCAGGGCCCGGCCCTGTCACATCTGGCCCCAAAGACCGGGACGTTTTCTTTCCCCTGTTCAAAATGCACCAGTGGTTCCCATTTAACACCTGTTCGCCCTAATTTCCATTTTCGGGGACGCTGTGGATTTCAAATCATTTATCACTTCCCAAAGTGCTTCCACATGTGCGCTGCCTTTCCCAGTGTGCGGGGTTCCTGCCTCCGGCCAACCTTTTCCAAATGTATTAAAATTCAGTTTGGTCCAAAGAAGTTCAGACACTGATGTTTCATTGTGGTGATGTCTGGTAATTATTAGCCTAAATTACGGCTCCGGCATGTGACTTGACAGGGTGGACTCCATGTTTAAAAGGAGAGATGGGGCGAGGAGGTAGGGCCAAGGTGGTCTGTCACGCTTTGTGCACTTTTATAACTGTGTTCCCCAACACTGGGATGTCAGTCAGACTGAAACAGTTTCGCCACCGTGGAAACACTTGTGTGGTTAGGGACCTGAGAGGGTCCACTGGGGCCCACTGTGGGGCAGCTGGGTGAAGGCTGTGTCAAAAGCACTCCACTGTGAGGGGAAGACTCCCACATCGAGCTCTGATGAACATTAAATACCAACTGCAGTCCAGTGGATATTCAAGGTCAGAGTTCATATTGTGAAACCAGGATTAGATCACAAAGTGGAAAATGATTTGAATGAAAGTGAAATCAGATTATGTCTTGGGGCTCTTTGGTCAACAGTCCCCGGGCCTCAGCAGCACACCAACAGTGTGTAATTGGCTTTGACAAAATGGGACGGGAGACATGCAACCTACTTGGAAACTGTAATATGGTTATGTTGGGCTTGTTGCTTAAACACGTAGACATGTAAAAGCCTCCCCCGGTAACAGCCCCTCCCACATATAGTTGTGTTTCTCGTTGTCAAGTCAACACTTTTAATCAACACATTTAAAGTCAGGGACTGCATTTGCATGATTCACATAGGCAGCTGACTTTAGGCTCAAACTAAAAGTTTTTTAAAAAAAAGAAGAAAAGAACAAATGAAGAAAAAAAACTGTAACTAACTAATTGTGTTGTCATTATATTGAATAATAACCCAAAATCATGGTAGGTAATGAGAACCTTATCATCACCACATTTTTCATGTTCAAGGGCATGTGCTACACAAGTGGGAGAAAAAAAGAGATTTCCACAAACACACACAAAAAAGGATTTTTAAAAAATGTAATCTAATTAAAAAAGGAAATTGCAACATTTGTGTTTACAAAGTAAGTTTTTTGACGCGCTAAGCTCCATCTTCAAGTGGCGAATGTTTGAAACTGTACTGTAAGTGTGCTTAATTAAAGTGGGCTGTGAAAATGTGCACTAATCAGATATGGTTGGTTACAAAGTCCATGAAATTACTAATTAGAATTTCATTAAAAGGTACTGCTTTATCATCTGTGGAAATCATAACCTTTAAAACGCTTTCAGGAAGGCAGTGTGCCTCTTTAAATGGGCTAAAAGAGAGAAACGGCTGGCTTTTGATGTAATATCTCATTTAGGATTTGAGCTAAATTGGACCATTTAAACATGTCATTGTTTTGGACGTAATTTATCAGACTAATTAATGACAGTTATTGCCTGGGTTGGGCGGCTGACAGAACACCAGGCTCCTGCAGGAAGAGATCACAAAGACAGACGTTTAGCTTGGATGAAAACACACCATTAGGAAGCATTTGCCAAGAACTAGAGTCATCCCTTTTTTTGATTTCTTGTTTGGTTAGACAACCTCAGATGATTAACAATCACATTTCAAAGTGTTGTGGAGAATACCGAACACGTACAGTTTTTCGGTTCTTATTTTAATCCATGTCTGCAATTTACCATTTTATCTCAATGGTTTCCTAGTTCATAGACATTAAATATTCTCTAAAGATTTATGCAACAAATACTACACTTTGCATTCCATCCTGTTGAGCAGTTTAAAGTTTGCATCCTTTGGGCAGCTATGGTGTCGTCCACGTGACCGTCTGCCTGATTACTATTCCTCCCATCAGTTGGTCAGGAGGGGCTGTGTTAGTTGAAGGGATCATATGTCAGCACTCAGGCCTGTTTATCTGAGAGACAGAGGCAGTGGAAGAAAAGACAATCTGTTCTTCTACTAATGACTGCCTGATTTAAGCGCCACAGAGTTCACTCTTTTCTACACAGACTCACAAGAACAGAGAATAACCGGCAAACTGTCGACATTGGGCAGATATGTGTAGAAAGCTGATTTGTTGATAGTTCACTCTGGTAACAGCCATGAGTCAGAGGTGAGCACGGGTGAACAGTGAAAAGTAATACTGTAGGTTTCCCTTGTGTCATGCCCTCTGCAGAGGTGCTGGCCTGCTGCAGATGTTGAAGAGGGAAAACGCTGGAGCAGAGAGATGCATTATGGGGCCAACATTGTCAGTCTAACTGGATGCAGCTTCAGTCTGACTTTACAGTCTGACCAAGTTCAAATGAAATCAGGAAACTGATCAAGTCCTACTAAAAGAGAAGGGAAGTCAATCAACGGCAAGGCTTCCATTAAGTTAACTGCCAGTTTGCTGGAAAACAAGGCAAGTCGGGAATGCAGCTGTTTAATTTGCCCTGCAGGCTTCATAAACCTTTGCCTTTGAAATACCAACCATGGTGGCAACATTCTGTCCTAACGTCTACATGTGTACACATGTAACGTATAGCCAAGTGTTTCTCATGCAACACAAATTCTCACAGAATGAGCAACTGGATGCAAATGGAAAGGTTTTAAGAAAGGAAAAGCTAAAAACAACCCACATCTTTATTTCTTATTCATGGAATTGTATTCCCATAAATAATCATTAAACTGACTTAGTTCAAATGAAAGACCAGAACACTGATTAAATTGATAATCACAGACACTTTAGTTGATTGTGCTTGATGCCTGAGGCCAAATGATGTCAGTTAGTTTGATTTGTGGCACACCCTGGTTCCTCAAGTGGAAACTAATTTGCACCTTCGCACGGGTGACACTTAGGCATTAGCTTGTGAGTGTGTCAGTACCTGTAATTAAAGCAGATGGTCAAATAACCCTGTCAGGGCTGTTAACAAAGTAGGGCCTCTACAAGGTCCTAATTCCCTGCCCGTTTGCAGAGCAGAGCTGCGCCTCAGCCAATTCCCCCTGCACGTTGTTACAGAGGAGTTGTTTTTTTCACTCCGTTTGGGCCTTATTAAAGCTGTGGCTACAATTAAGGCATACAGTAAATAGACTTGGTGGAGGACGACAGGGTGGACGTGTAGGCGACAGTCTCTGTGACATGTCAGATATGACCCTAAATGACTTGAAATGAAGCCTGGTAATACCAAGCTGCGTAATCTCCACAGCACAGGTACTCATGTTTGAATGACCTTCAATCAGCGCCCCAAAAGAAAGGGGTATTTCCTCAATAATTTCGTTTTCATCCTGGAAAATAGAAAAAGAACAAGTACACCATGGGAGGTCACTAAATTAAAGCCGTGACAGATCTGTAAATTAGTGTGCGGTTGGGCTCATATTTGAAAATAACCCAGCGACATTCCTATTAGGCCATTTTCTCTAAACTGATTCCAATTTTTTGGTCCTTCCGCCTTAAATTGTGCGACGTGTTTAAAAGCACCACACTGAGATATGTGCTAAATACCGGCTGAGCAAAAAAAAAAATCCCCATAACTGTCATTAAAAGGATCATAGAGTATAATCATGGAACACATGCTGTAATAGCGCATTCAGCAATCCTGTGCAGTCACTATACTTTCTGACATGATACTACAGCGCATAATGCAGCCTGTAATTATCTGTTTCCTGAAGGTGGAGGGCTGCGTAAAACTGCCATGAGCTCCTGTGTGCCTTTCATAAAACGCTTTTCTCCTCTTTGGCAATCACCCGCGCTGACTGACTCACCGGGCTTCGACAAGGAACTGAAGCAGGTTCACACCAGGAGGGGCAGCAGTACAGCAGCCATCTGGTTAGGAGAACAAAGGCCAGTAAAACACAGTGCACACCTACACACCACTTACTGTACAAACCTGTATTCTTTAACTTACTCATTCATTTGGGTGAAGTATCAGACTTTATAAGCTTCCTGGCATTTTTTTCCCCCTTCAAATATCTGACTGGACCATCATGATCCCATCAAGCCAGAATACTTTAGTCTGGCCCAGGCTTCTATATCAGGCCTTAACATGACCCTTCATCCCCACAGACGACTGCGAACAGCCAGGAATACATGACACCCATATCCTTTAGCAGCGTGAGATTAAAGAGGCTAAATAAACATAATCAACACGATAATGCTGTTGTCCACTGCCTTATCTAAAAAATATTCTTGTGAGACGTCATCATCCTGCTACTCACATTGGTAGAGGTATTACAGCGCTTTCTTAATGATATAACACATGGAGGCAGGGAGGGTGTGTCTGAGTGCTTGTGGTGGTAGAGGTAGAGCAGGAGGAGAGAAAGAGAGGGTAAAAAAACATTAATTATTAGCCCCAGTGGGATCTCTTATATTCTGTCTAGCCTGGACAACACCAATTAATACAGCAATTATTATCCTGGCCCGTAGCACAGGGTTGACTAAGCTGGCTTGCCTTCTGACGATTATGGCGTGAGGGGGAGCAGCAGAAGAGAGGCATGCTGGAGCGAGATTATTCATCTCACACTAAACCCCTGCTTTTATGATGCATGGGTGATGGGGGAGATAGCCAAAAGAGCCAAAGAGTAATTTAGTCTGCACATTTCAACTCAGCATTACTGCAACACAATCTCCCTATAGATTAATTTCTGTTGGGTGTCATCTTTAAGGGGTGTAGGAGAGCATCAATTCGATAAAGAATGAACCGCGCAGACATTTTCTCATATTTTTTGCCCTCCTCCGGAGTAACAAGCAGGCCTAAAGCTGCACTTTAAGTCTGGGACCCTCTAGATCCTGTGTGACAGGTGCACAGTTCAGTGCTACTTCTCGTCTCATACCCTCAAGGTCTTATTGTAGGCTGTGACCCAGCCCTGCACTGCATTCATTTCCTAAACATTTTCTTCTCCCCTCCCCTCTCTTGGCCCTGATTCCTAAGCAGTGGACGCAGATGTAAGCAATAGCTCCACCTAGTTTCTGCAGCGCAGCTCTCGCCCATGCACTCTCTTTAGAGAGCAGCACAGATGACTGAATGGGACTCGGATGAGAGGAGATCTGCCGTTTCAAATAAAATACTGCTCCCATATTATCCCCCTACTCCAGTCAAATTATCCACTGTGCTCTATTCTTCCTCATCATCCCTTTGGACAGGGGAGCTCTCCGTCTCTCTTGTTCTATTTTTGCGCCTCCCGTCCTCGTCCCTGCTCTCCCGCAGTGACAGCCCTTGCAGGAGCATCTTAAGCACATATGCCCCTTTTCCCCGCAGCCACTGTAAAATCTGTGCTGACAGCCAATGAAAACAACACGGATGCTTGCATGTTATCTTGACATGGCCATGTTAAGCTTCGCTCTCATGATGCTAAATGGTCGTCATAAACCTTTTAAGATCTGAGCCGCCTAATATGGACTTTTATAAAAACATTATGCTGTGTAATATGTTTAGGTTCAGTGAGGACAGTAGGCAGCCACCGCTCGCTGTCACAGAGCTCGAAAGTCAGGCACTTCATCAGAACAATGTGTAAGCTGTA
This sequence comes from Bovichtus variegatus, assembly GCA_943593645.1. Taxonomy (NCBI): domain Eukaryota; kingdom Metazoa; phylum Chordata; class Actinopteri; order Perciformes; family Bovichtidae; genus Bovichtus; species Bovichtus variegatus. The sequence continues at coordinate 17,990,210 of CALSCE010009347.1, forward strand.
TTCAAAAAGAACCAGCAAGGTGTTTACATAGATCCCCTGAATGTACCATTCCTCATGTTACAGCAAATTGTAATTTGGAAGAATTTTATATATTTAAAATAATCGTATCCGTGTGGATTTTTTAATGTTCCAAAATAATGTTCTACTGTCTCCTGCGCTCTAATCTATCTCCGCTTTTCTATGGGATCAATTGACAAAACAATTACAGTCTACAGGATCTAGTCTAACAAGCCGTTGGAGTACTAAGAATGATTAGATGGCGGGTATTACATGAGGAACCCATCTTTGGATTAGTGATGAACACAATAAATTCTGAAATAAGTGGAGGAATATGTACATCCCTTTCATGGAAGACGCTTAGGTGATTGCTGCCACGAGAGGATTTGTCAGCATAACACAGGATCTCAAACAATAATGTGTGTGTGATAGGACACCATGGAACACATTCATAGCCGAATCACTGCCTGTTGTGTAAATGGATTTCTCCTCCATGCAACCGAGAGAAGGGCCGGAAAGAATTCTGCTCGGTTTCATCATCGTTTAGTTAAATACATTAAACCATCCTCACCATCATAATCATCAAAAAGAGAAAGCAGCATTCAGTTCTTTAAAAGAGCAGTTAAATTCAGGCAAATCTGCCTCCAACAGATCACAGGTTTTAGTTAGTAATTGGTGCATGTTCTTTCCAGCAGGACCGTCATTTATTTACAGGGGTGTTGCGTTGCGCCTCGGTACAGAAAACCGGCCAGGCCTCTAAGAGGAGGCGCTGTCATTGTCACTGTGAGGTGTAGGATAACAGCTCTCGAGCACGTTGTAATTAGAGTGGCATAGGTGTAATGAGGGTGCAAGATTCCTGCTCCTGCAGCCGGTGCCAAACTGGACCGGGGTGCCGATGGCACACCATTGAGTGGCATCCCAGCCAGAGCGGGGTTGCCACCTCGCTGTCTCTACCTGTGTCTCGCAGCAGCACAGCGGACACCTGACAGGCGGCTGCATCGTATCACAGAGGGGGCTTGGATTCAAGCCGCTGAATATTTTCACAATACTTTCTCCGCTTAACTGGAGAGGTTCCCAGCAGGTGGTAATCATAATAACAATAATAATAACAATGATTGTGAGTTATTAAAGTGATTATCAAGAGACAGAGTTAGTGCTTTGGCTTAAAAGCTAAGTAAAGACGTGAAAGAATTTGCCGTTTACGATCGTAAATGAAAATGTTTGTTTATCCTGGGTGTGATTTGAAAACATTTTCTGACCCACTCCTCTTTTCCTAAGATCACATTTTAACTTGCTCACAAGATGTGTACAGTACAACTCCCAACACACATAAAAAACACACACACACACACACACACACACACACACACACAGACACACACACGCGCCTCTTTTTGCACTCTTGGCAAAATGAAAACTTCTGTCGGAGTCAGATTGAAATTTATATCAGTTTGTCAGGCGCAAGCCAAAAATGATCTTACTACACATTATTTTGATAAGTTTGGTGCCAGAGATAGAGAAGAAATTGCGGAAAGAGGGAGGAAAGTACCCCACACTCCACACACCAGATAAGTGCAGAAGCCAAGATTCCTCTCACTGCTCCATCAGTAAGTGCTCAACCTGACCCTAAAAAAAAATAAAAACCCAACCTTGATAGAGATGCCTCTTTGCATAATATTCCACCCTCACTATACTCTCTAAACGGCACAACATTTTCTCAGAGAAGAAACAGCATCAATCACTTACAAAATGTTCGACAAAATCCGGGGTGTGTTTATTTAACACTTAAATGCAATGCACTAATTTTCTCCAAGTCACGTGTTGGTTCTGTACATTAATACGCGCGCCTGCTTGTATCACTAACTCGGATGTACCAGAAGTTTGTCAAAGTACAAACTTCTACGACCCTACGTGATTGAACTTTTAAATGAGTTTGTGAGCAGTTCTCCATCTTACACTTTGGAAACAACACAGCTGAAGAATTGTAATGAGACCAGGGGGGGTGGAAGTTTTATGTCAATAAAGTGTTGACATATAATTTTCTTCCCTCGTTTATTTATTTTCTTAATGAAGAGAAAGCTTTTTTTATCTGTGGCTAAACCACCACCATGAAATTCTTTTCGTGGCTGTGTGTGGAGTCAACCACAGAGTAACACAGTTACACCATGTCAGAGCTGCAGCACAGAGCAAAGCAACTCATTACCGCTCTGCTAGAGAACATAACCACAATAAAACCACCCCTTTCCACCAGGGCAGGCGTGGGGCGGGGGCAGCCACTGTATTTGTGTCCGGGCCCGGGAGTGAAAGGAGTGGGCGAGCTGTGGTTATGCTGGCTGGGTCAAGTCAGGTTGACTTTTAGCGTATTGTGATGTTGTAGAATGTGAAATACTGTTATATAAAAATGATGATGGTTCAGGCTCATAATGTATTTTTCCTTTACTGTACTTTTACTGAGTGAGTTCCTTTTTTTAAATAGTTCATTATATTCATGGATATAGCCAGTTTACTCCAGCATCTGTCTGGCATGTGGTGAGCCAGTCAGGGACGGGCATTTTCCCGAAGTCCTGTCGGGCTAGTCGGAGCAGACCCCCACAGGCCATAAACTCCATAATGTAGGCCATCACAGCAGCTAGCCTGTGTAAGTATGACTTCTGAGGGGCTTCCAAAATACCATGGCAGCGCTTTCATTTCCCCACCACTCGCCAGGCAGCCGCAAGAATGTCAATACGAATGAAAGAATGTCTCGGGAAAATGTCGAGAGGATTAATCAACACCTGTACTCCTTGGATATCGATTTACAAAACGTCTCTAGACTAAGAGACAGAGCAAACTGAGCAAAGCAAGACCCTGGGATTCATCATTCTTTGCATTCATCATATTGTGAGCAGAAATGGATCTTCCAGGCTATGGCTTAAACTGAAATCAGAAAAACGTATTTGTTGCTTGTCTTTCAATGTTTTTGCATGACACGTGTTAGAGATGAGTAAATGTGTGATTTGAAGCAAACTGGAAAAAGTCCATGCTTATACAGTGAGGTGACACACTGAATGAGCAATATGACACATAACTTTCCAATATAAACACAAGTTTACGATTATTATGAGAATCGTTCACTAATGTAAGTTGTTTCTTATTCGAATTTAGGATTTAGGATTATCATCAATAAGGATTTAGGATTATCATCAATAAAAAGTACTTAAAATAGCAACAATAAAATGACTCATAATGCAGAATGCTCCCTGCCAGTGTTATATTATTTCCTTATTCATCATTATTGTTAAATCATTAACATGTAAGCACGACTTTAATGTTTTATCTGGTAAGGTGGAGCTAATTTTAAATGCTTCATTTTCTGTTTGGTAGTTTAGTTTATAAAAATGCTTCATATCTTATAAAGTGGTCATACGCTAGATATGTAAAATCTTAATCCGCAAAGTAACTAGTAACTAAAGATGTTAAATGGAGGCATGTAGTGGGGTAAAAAATACAAGTACAGTGGAAGTATAAAATAATATGAAATGGAAGTATTCGAGGAAAGTATAAATACCTCAAAACTGTACTGAAGTACAGTACTGCAGTGTGGGGTAATTTGTTACTTACATTAACAAAATGACCAGTGATTATGCCTCTGCAATAATTCAATAATTTACTGTCTTTCAATACAACCCTATGAAATAATAATATCAAGTCAACTTGATACATTAGTCTATTTACTAAATTATTTATTAAAAGCAAATACTCATTAAAATCTCTCAGAAAATGAGATGTTAAACAAATAAAAGAATATTCATTGTAAAATCATCATTATCTTGCCTCCGCCATGATATTTAGTGTGATGGTCAACGGATTACCGTAGATCAAAACATTCCCTCTCCTTATGGTGATTTAAAATGTATTTTCTCAAGCAGCTTTTATTCTCTCCTTCATGTCTCAACCTTCAGCAGCGAACTGTTTCGCGCAATCTCTTCCAAATGTCTGCACGCAAACATATGTGAGCATAATAGTTATCACAAATGTGCTTATCAGTGCTAACGCCTATTACATTCACACTTATTATAATGAACAAATTACACTGCATTAGTGCGGCAGCAGACGCGCTTTGTGACCTAACACTGAGTAATACACAGCTATGTTGTGTGTGCTGATATGTAGAGAGCAGATGATGTTATGAGGTGATAATGACCGAGCCGGGGTAATTGCTCTGCCAGCAGGAGACCTGTAATCACTGCGCTGTGATTATGTAATGGACCTTGCTGATATTGAACAGGTGAGCTGAGAGCGAGTTGATTCATTTGGAGCATCCACAACAGGGACTTCATTTACACACAAATATCAAGATTAGACTGCCATTAAGACAATAAAGGCAGTACAACAGGACCTATAAAGACACCATACAGATGATGTCATTATGCCCTTAATATGATTATGTGGTCACAGAGGTGTGTGTGGAGTGTTGTTTATTAGTATCAATAGAGATCAATACATATGTATTTACCTTAATTACATTTCTTAAAGTTTCATCAAGTTGGGTTAAATATGTTCAATTGGTGATGACGCCTAAATGTATAATGTGCAAAATATCTGTATTAAAATGTAAAAAAAAAATGACTAGACCTACAGTATGTTATATATTTTGTTGAGTTGTGTAATTACATTATCCCAAATTTTTTCAAACAATTTTCAAACCTAAAGAAATACGTCATTTTAATTAAGGCAACAGTCTGTGTTGGGGCTGTCTGTCAGAAGATGGCATACATTGACTTTTTATCCAGTTTTAAGTTTTAATCCAGTTTTTATTTTAACTGGATGAAGGATTTTAGTCATCAGACGTCTGGATCTGAAGTTATCAAATAAACAGGCTGAGCAAACGTTAGTGGGAATTCGGAGAAGCTGACGGCAATAGTGGTGAAGACATCAATTCCAATGATCCCACACTACTTCATGATGCCACAGAACTCTGTCTTCCGTTATTGTTTTGAGACCGGCAAAAAATACACATTAATTACGTGTAGCTACTTCACTGAATTATTAGATAGGTGTCTTCTATCGAGTCAGGCTCAATAACAATATTGTCTTATTCAGGCTACTGGTAATCAATTCAGTCATGTTTGCATGTTAACACAACCACTACAAGGCTTATCGAACTTAGAAGATAAGGCTGGTGACATTGTATATTTTTGATATACTATATATTTATTTTTTCTCAACAGATCATGAAAGACTAAAATCAACAATGAATCGATCCAACAAACAAGTATCGTCTTTGAAGCCAAAGCCTGATATTGCATATTCCTCCTAAATTGGAACACATCAATAAGTCGCACTGTTGCATTGGCTGACATGTGCCTTCATTATGATGAACACGGGCACTGTAGTTTATTTTAGATCAGGCCGACATAAACCGTCCCGCTGCTGTAAATACTGTTAATCCGCAGCTGAAAATAGTCCCCAATAAATGCACTACTAACTCCTGTTTAAGATATGTTTGTTAAAAATGACAGTGCCCATATATTTCAGGAAATTACTGAATCTTTTAAGATTTATTTAGAGATCTCAATCTCCAACACCTCAGCTACATCCCTTGCACCCAATTGCCTTTTTCACCTGTGTGTCAGATGACGTTCAGAGTGGTGAGAACGTTGAGCAGAGCTCGACCTCCCTCATACCGGCAGACGCTGGGCCAGTCTCACCCTTTACTGGTCGGACACTGTCTGTCTCTGCAAACAGGAGGATCCGCGATTCCCAAGTAAGGTGCAGCACACCGCTGTCACTGCCCACCTCTTCATTGCTTGCACCTGCTAAAACATTTGAGGTATTTGAGCAGCAGGGCAACACATTTGCTTTTCATTTAACCTGCCTTTGGAGACCTTTGAAGTACATAATAGCAGAGCAGCACAGGTCCCCCTCCCACCCCCCTTAATCATTTACCTAGTAAAGGCGCATTCTCTGCAGCTAACCCATCAAGCGGAAAACGAGTTTGGCCCGCTATTTCTCTCTCCCTCCCTTTTTTCCCTCCCACCTTTCCTCCCTTGCTCAGTCTCTCTCAGCCTGTTTTGCTCTGTGTGTCACTCCCTCCCCTTCCCATTGTGAAACCCTCATGCAGTTGCTCTCTGACTCTACTGTATGTGAATGAGGGAGGCACTGAGCCAATTGTTGGCCACGTCTGAGCGAGAAAGCTTTCAAGAGATGGTGTGGCTGGCAGCCCATTGATACAACATGGCTAATTATCTTTTGCGTCCAATCATGAAGAAATGTATTGGCATCGGGAATATAGCCTTTGTATTTTGGGCAAGATAATGAGACTTCTGTGCATCAACAAGGAACATGAAAAAGATCTGGTTATAAATTCGAGTTGGGACTGGAGCCAGATTTGGCCGAAATGTTTAATCATCTTCAGTGATAATAGCATATGCTTTAATTTTTGCTTGTGAATGTCCTTATTAGACAGATGGGACTGCCCGTGTGTGTGTGTGTGTGTGTGTGTGTGTGTGTGTGTGTGTGTCTGTGTGCGTGTGTGTGTGTCTGTGTGTGTGTCCAAGTGGGAGTAAAGAGAAGCAATTACAGTAATTCTCTCACGACTGTAATTTGAATATTATTTATAAGATAAATTCATTGGACTTTTATTTCTTATCTGAGCTCTGCTGACTTTTTATGGGAGATATAAAAAATTATTTCCCACAAATGAAAACATCTGTTTACTTTTTGCACTATCCTTTAATCAGAAACACTGAAGACTGATTGTCTGTTTTTTGTCAAATTCGCATGGCAGCCAAACATACAGTATATTGAATAAACACTGAGATGAAATGCTCCACAGTGGAGGCAGTGTTGGCTTTAATGGATGAACCCCTGGCAGTCACACACTAAATACTCTCACCTGTGAATGCTCACCTGGACCTGGGAACTTTTAATAGACATTATTACACGCATTAAAGACACAGCCAAGAATCAGAAGATGCTTTGCTGAGAAATGTGCTTAGGAAATGCCACAGGGGCAATTTGCCCCACCAGCGAAGGTCATTTATAAATTGCAATCCCTGTGACTGTGTGCAATAACAAAAGCAGACTGAGGATGTTCCTGTTACACACAGTTGAGGTTACAGATGCAGGTTTGTATGCAGCACTTTTGAATGTCTGCTACATAAACTGTGGTTAGTAACTTATTTCTAGGAATAAATATTTATTTATTTGTTTATTCTACAGATTTATTCTCAGTAAACACAGTGATTCAAAATGTGACCAGGCAGGCATCGTGGATAGAGCTCCTTTGACTCCAGCAGAGTGAGTAAATAAAGAAGTCCAGCTCTATGACCATCGACTAAATGTGAATATGAACATAAATGTTGATCTTGCCACCTCTCTGCTCTAGTTGAGTGGCTGGTGGAGTACCGTAAAGTCCTCTTTATGTCACTTGAACAATACGGCTCAGAGTCATAGCACATACATAGGGTGCTCATTTTGTGAATCAAGGTGCCGGGTGCAAAGTGCGGTCAAGGGCACTGTGGATAGTGCTGTAAGTGTGCGGCGCATCCAAAGCACTTATGTAAACAGGGTGGGATTAGGTAGAATCTATTATCATACTTTGGTGGGTGTGTTAGAGGCTGAAATAATCTGGCCAATCAGCGCTCTCTCCACTATGACGTACTGGTGGAGTGAAGAGTTCAGAGGAACCTTGTCAAGGAAATAGTTTTATGAAAATACAGAAATCCACTTAACTTTCCAAAGATTTTAGGATCTCTGGGTGAGCAGTTGTAGTCATTTGTCTAAACTACCAAAAGAAATAAAAACACGTTGAAAATAACTCCTAAAAAAAGCTGTTTTAAGCGAGCCTCCAAAGTTATTTTAGAGCTGCTATAGACAACAGCACAGCTACACTCCGTTCTTACCTTTCACACTAAAAGCCCTAGGCATGTACACTGCATTAATGCCTACCAGAGAGCATTTGGCTAAGAGGCAACTCAACAAAATAGCTTAAAGTATTTTGCCCCAGTTAGTGGATCTAGTGGAGCAATGTTGGATGTAAACTCTACCCGGCAAAAGAGCCCTTATGACGGAGGAGGCAAAGAAGGTGAAGAGGGAGAGCGATAAAAAACGTTTGTTCTACTAAGCTAGATCAGTAAGTAACAAACCCTGCCTACTTAACATTACTACCTGGTGCTTTACAATGCCTTTATTATAAGAATAAAATTGGGCTTTCTAGTTCTTTGGACAGTAAGTTAGCCAGGCTGCTAGCAGTAGCCACATTACTAATGATATATGAACAAGTAGATTGTCAGAAAATGTGTGATCACCGTCTCTGTTGCACAGTTTGTTTGAAAACTAATGCAGTGTGTGCTGTGTTTTTGGTAGCTCTGAAGGAAACAGAAATAGATCGAGTTGAAATGCTTCCCTTTTCCGCTTTAAAGAACATGCTCTGTTGTAGGTTTACAAATGATCACAGAAAACTTGGCCTAGTATAAAATTCAAAGCTCATCAGTCTTTTCTCTATATTGTCTTGCTGAGTCGGTCTTCTTTGGTGGTTACAGCGTCACAGAAGATGCAGGCTGTACTAAAATCTAAAGCAGCTCCCTTTGTTACACGGTAGAGGCCTTCCGAGCCATCAAGGCATATTTGCTCCATCACTCCATTGTTCAAGACTCAAATCCACATTTAAATCCTCTCGCCTTTGTCTTCTTCCAAGTCACATGGCTGCCTCCCACTCTGAAAACTCTGTTAGCCATTCCAACCGACCAGGCTTAAAGGCGACGGCTACAAGCAACTACAATTATCTCAAATGTAAAATGCCATAACTGGTGTAGGTTCAAAGCTAAATGTTGAATTAGCCTAAATTTAAATGGCTTTTCAGCGTTGCAATTTTTAACAACCTTTCTGACCAATAATACCAACACATCAGTAAAAATGTCTGAGGTAAAATTAACAGGAGCAGTGTTTCTGTGAATAGTAATAGCACTCACTCCTTATGATGCTATCAATGTCAGTCACATCTCCTCACCGCCATTTGGTTCTCTTTAATGCTCAATTTAACACTATCACGGTATGAAAGGAGGACCACCTTCACCACCTGGCTCTTTCCTTCGGGAGAAAACCAGGCTGAGGATCAAACTCTTGACTCTTCTAACTAAAATTGTTATGCCCCCTTACAAATGAATCTGATATGCATGCTTACTTAACACATTTCCTTTCCTCTTACCACAACTGCTTATAAATGATAAAAGCATTAATTGTTCTGACTGCACAGTCAACTGAAAGTCAAATACGGGAGAGGGGATATGGCCAAGTATAAAATTGTTATTTCACCAATGAACTAAAAATGAGCAGTGACTGGACACAACTACCATCAATCTGGATAGTATGTCATAGTCACTTATAGACCACTTCAATGAGGCCAACAGAATTGCCCCCGAGGGAGAGAACAGATATTTCCCCTTTGGTATTTGTTTGTCTTCATATGCATGACTCCTTCTCTCTCGGTTATGTCAACCATACTAAGGAACTTGTTAAAAAGGGAAAATGTTCATGTTATTTATAAATCCCAAGTAATAGGGAAGGGGTAAAATAAATAAATAAATGATGAAAAAGGGACACGGGGCTTAAAATAAAATAAATCTCACCTGGATCTGGGTGAAACTGGCAGAGCGCTCCTTATATTGCACTCAAATTACTCCATTTGTTCCCGAAAATATTTTAATCCCAACTGACCTCAAACTTCCCATGAACCAGGGCCTGAACAAAAGGCCGCCCACTGTCCTTGCAGTAAATCTGTTGTCTCCCTTCTGGGCCCTCAACAGGGGATCATAGATCAGCACTGCTCTGCAGCTTGCTTCAATTTACTCAATTAACTCTGCTAAAGCACTTGTAAGTTCTGCAGATGTTGGTTTATTATCGAGGCCTAAAATGTACAAGTGGGTTCAGGAGCCCGGGGTTGTGGCAAGGTTCACAAAGGGGGGAAGGGCAAACTAATTACAACCCTTAGTTTTAGTACAGAACATAGATTATGATAAGTAAGGGTGTATATGCATCGGCAAAACTGACTGTTACAGCCTTAAAAGATCTCAAACCAAAGTGTCTGCTAAGTGGCTTTAAAGAGAAACTATTTCAATCTTTACATTTCGATATTCAAAGATGGCGACTAACAGGTTTTAATCGAGCCATTGGAAGACAGAGAAGTCCACCAAAGATGAGCACACACAATGTAGATTATTTCCGCTGCTGCAGCTGTTAGACTTCCAACCAGCCTCGCTGAATAAAGTTCTCTGAAGATCTTAGCCACATGAAATGGCTTAGTCCCTTAGCCTGAATCATTTGCAGATGACAAACCTCAAGTGGCTAGCCGTAAATCACGATCACAATATTATTGCAATGCTCACAGTTATCTCAGAAATGACCTTGCACCTAAATAATTTGTCATTTTTTTTCAACATATTTATCTCCTTCCAGTTATCAGAAAATCACTGATTTGCTTAAACATAAAACTCTCAAAAATGTTTATCTACTGCTAACCTCTCCTGGATGAATCAAACTAAAAGTGACGTGAGGAATGTAAAGTATACAGTAAGGAGGATGCTAATCTTAACCAGGTGTGGTTACCATCACCATAAAACATTCTGCCGACACTATCGATGTGTGCCCATATATTTCCGTGCTTGGCCAACTACATTTCAATTAAGAGCAGCAACACAGGATGACATTCATAGTGCTTTAAAATAAGGTTTTGACAAATTATGTTCCTCTGTCAAGCTAATATGCTAACTGCCGGCTCGGCTCCATTGAGCGTGGGCTTATCTTTGTGCAGTTGGTGAGTCACAGGCCAAGTCAAAGTTGGGAGGCTCTGCACCAGTTTAATGGCTTGCCAGTTGATTTTAATGTGAAAAGTATTGCTCGTACACAGGTACAGCAGCTTCAGCAGCTTCAGCAGCTTCAGCCACAGCACATATTTCTAATAACCTCACTCCTCTTAAACACATCGAACCTAAACACTGGCAGTGACATTGATCTCAGTAGGTTTGACTTCTCTTTCGAGATGAAGCATTTACTTAACTTGGTAAAGCTGATAAAGGAATCTTTAACTGATCTGAGCTCAACTCTAAACTAAGACAGTTTTGGCAGGAAGGGATCATTTTAACAGCAATGTTAACATTTTTACATCACGATCTTTACTTGATAACAATAGCTTTCTCGTGCTCTATTAATGAATTTCTGAACATTTTAAGAACATTTTTAGCTTTTCTCAGAATATGTGGTGGAGTTTTATGTGGAACAGACACTGAAACAACTCAGTAGTGCTACTCATTCAGCCACAGCTTGCCAACTACTCTCACATCTTGATGCACTATATCAATGGAGCCTGTTGCTGAACCAGCGACAAACAATTTAATCAAAACATCGCTCAGACCTACATTACAATGATCTTTGTTAAGGTTCTTCATTTTTGATTTAAATTAGTTTTTGTTGCAAAGGAAAAGCTTGAATTGTACACATTTTTTACCAGATTTAATTTCCCAGCACATCCAAAATGTGTTTTCTGGCGTAAAACGACACCGATCACTGCCGTTTACAGGATTATTTACAGTGTTATTATAATTTAAAAAGATGTGATCTAACAAGCCTTTACATTTACAGTAAAATACTGACATGAAACATTTCTAGATTTAATTATAGCTGTGAAAGCTGTTAGAGTGACCTTTGTCATATTTTATTACGATGGAGCTCCTGCAAAACAAGATGTTATGGCTCCAGAGCATTTACTGTAAAACAGATTAGCGCCATGCAAATGCAAACTATGGCATGCAAGGCATCATGAAAGAGATGAGTCTTATTGTCGACTCCCCCCCCCCATTTAAAAGATGAAAAGTAAGACAAAGTCTTTTGGGAGGCTATAAGAAGAATTCCCCGCTAATGATATTCCCTGTGGGAAGAATGTAATTTATTCAAGTTAATGCGTCTTATTTTCTGTTCAAGGTGTATTCCACGGAATTACCAAACAAATTTAATTGTTAATCCATCTGCTTTGAAACAACCAAGATCTTGTTCAATAAGCTCTGAGTCAGCTTGATCCAATTACGCTACAACGGAAACATTTGTAATCATTTGCCATCACACCACCCCTGCAACCTACACAGATACATGCACACAAACCGGCTTATGCTATTCGGGAGAAAGCATGAAACTTGCGCTTGGTGAGCACCAGAGTAATACAAACTGTTTGAAATGAAGTAGTGACCCCAGAGAGTTTGAGGTCAAGGGTCTCGGGGTACGAATTGTAAATGACATGTTCACCCTAGGGCTTTCTCTAATAACTTTTTGAGGAGAGGATGAGGCCCGCTCATTTCTCCACTGTCTTCATCGACAGGTCTTAGGGGAGTGATGTGCAAGTATGGAAGTGTAATGAACTTGTTTTCCTTCTCTAAACCCCCTTGCTGTCTCCTAAATCACTTGTGCAGCACGTGAGCCACCATTCTCTCTCCCACAGCTGCACTTGCTCTGAAGCTCTGAACTACAAAAAGTGGTGTTGATTGTAAGCAGACACACACCTTCTGTCCAGTCCAGTGCTGAATTATTCACTGTTTTTTTCTTTAATTGTGAGCTTTGCAGATTTGAAATGATCTCAGTAAAATGTTCACGATATTAATGATGGAGGAATTTGTCCGTCCTTTTTATCAGAACTGCTCAATAAATAACAGACGTAGCTTGTCGTAAACTATTTTCTTGAAAGTAATGTAAACCTTGATGATGTTTGACATTCCCCGTTGACAGAAGAATCAACCGTCTCATCCTGTTTCTCTATATTTCTATTAAATAAATCTTGTTTATACACACTTTTATATAACATGACACTAACTGTAGCATCACTCTAGGATTTCCCTTTATGGTAGTAAATTCTTTCTGTCATTTGGTCCCATACGTTTCTGTTTTCGTGTCTGAGGTTTCTATGAGGCTGAGAGATATACTGTACATTACTTTTAGTTTAACTTTGTTCGTAAAGCAGACATAATTAAGACTTAGACTCAGACTTAATTAAGCACCAAGCTGCTCACAACTTCCATAAATTCTTCTTTTGATTTCAGTGTAATAGGTGACTAAAAAAATAAACAAGGTGCCATTTGGCTTTACTTTTACAATTTTTGCATTCTTTCAGCAAGCATATCCAGCTATGGAAGTCATGTTTATGTAGTCTTCCCCTTTCGTATCAATATTTATAAAACATGTAAACTCTTGAAAATGATAACATTATCAATAAAAACTGTTCTCAGACGTTCAGAAATTATAACTTAATAGAAAAATACATAACGGTATGAGCATACTTGCTTTGATCAGTCAATACGGGTGTTTTTGACTCGTTCATATGGAGGTTTGTGTTTGTGCTAAATGTGATTTCTACATTAGGTCTTTTAAACACTTCAGCGAGGCCTATGAAAGATGTGAGATTGCCGTGTCCGTGTCATATCCCGCACAGGGTGCAGTGGAGGGTTAGCCTCAGGTCTGCTCCTGGTTAACTGAACAGATCTTAATCTTCTGGGCAGACTGAGCACAGCATCTGGGGTATTCAAACACGATTGATGGGCAGCATTCCTTGATTTTTTTTCTTTTTTACCCCTGCCCTTCCCCGTGCCCCTCCCGTGATGTAATGACATTATCAATTAGCCCCCATTAATTTAGCAAAAACAAATAAGCACCTCAGTACACCTCCCTTAAAGCATGTGGTTCTGATTTCCTGAGTGTTTGTCAGTGGCCGCTGTTTGGTTGATCCTATGGCCAAGGTGGTGTGGCCAAGAGAGGTCATGCCTTTCTCCTCCCTTCAGCTCTTTCCTCCCTGTCCTCTAAAGGGCTTCATCAAGTTTGTGGCACACTGTTAACTTTCCTAAATCTGTCTTGGTTGCTTACTCTGGAGTCGTCTAAGCCACAATTATGTTAAAAGTTGAAAATTACTGAGATTTTAGAATGTGTATCTAGATACGACGAGATGCAATATATTTTTTAAGCAAATTTTTTTTTTAAGTGCAAGTATTTGTCAAGCCTCTGGCATGCCTAGAATAAAGAAATATTCTTAACTGATGCTTTAATTGGTAGAGTTACGTTAAAACCTCTGTGGGGACAAAGCCCACAGCTTTTATGTTGACAGTTGAATAACATATTTACAGTTCTAAAAAGCATTACAAATATGAGATATTTTGACATTACAGGTGTCACAATTTTTATTTTGGAGTAATGATTATGAATTTAGTGTGGCTCTAATTTGGAATCACATACATAACCTATTGTGGACAACCCCATCCAATAATGATTGTACTTCACATGTAAGCCTGATACCTGTTAGATATAATTGTATCTATGTTATAATTGCTAAATTATTATTTGCTACAAACAGCCAAGTTATAGACAGAAAACATAGGCATTGGCCTAATTAATTCAGCCAATGCAGGCACATATTCACTCTGTACGCACTCTACAGACAGTGAAAAGCAGCTTTGTGGCAGGATTTCAAATGTTTGATAGTCTGAGCTGAAATACAATACTCTCAGGTCTGCTCACCATATTGCACCTTTATGTTGTACATCTGGTAACACTCTTTATACAGTACAAGTTACAGTAGTTACCTGACAAACGTTTATGGCCAAGAAAAAAATAGAAATAACATTTGGCAAAGTTTTTATGTGTTCAGGGTCTTGGAGAAACAGCTCAAGGGGGGGCTAGCTATAGCTCACCCGCAGTAGCTTATCTAAACGCTAGAGTTGGCAAATTAAACCTAGAAGTACAGGCCGCTAACTTTAATAACTTGTTGGCTCGATTTATTTTTTTAGGCAGTAGAAATAGTTTTTAGTGAGAATAACTGTGGTTCTTTTGCTCCACCCATAGTGGTTTAACTCAGAGATTAAATCTGCCCCCAGAAACCAATGAAGGCTATAACTAAAAGTCCATTGTGTTGGTTTAAGTGAATCAGTGGATATTGGTCGCTGTAAATAGCAATACCCATAGTAGCTAGGAGTGGACACACAGACTCACACACACACACACACACACACACACAGACTCTCACACACACACACATATACAAACACACACACACACACACACACACACACAGACTCTCACACACACACATATACAAACACACACACACACACACACACACACACACACACACACACACACACAAATACAAACAAACAATTAAGGACATATTAACCTACACCAAACAATATCAATATGCATAATATGGATTTTATGTTATTTACAGGGAATTAAAGCTAAGTGGAAACACATCAAAATGAGCCTAAGGAGGAGTTGACAACCTCCACTGTGAGCCTCCTGCATCCCAGAGGAGCAGTTCATACATAATACTCGACCCCTGCAGGAAATTGGGGCTTTCCCCCCCTGTATCTCTGTGAAACATATTCCACTGCAACAAAGGCTATGGAAAGTAGCCCGCTTTTTTATATTAATAATGAGGTTAAGACTGACGCTCATAGATTAGACCACAACGTCTGGCTGTAAGGCAGCACAAAGACGAGAAGTTGACCCCTTTCTCTTCTCTTCCTGACTGTGAAGTGGCAGAGAGGAAAAAAGAAAGTTACAGATCTTAGAGTTAGAGTTGCTGCTGCAATAACTCTGCTGCAATCTTTACTTTGGAGTGTTTGGCCACTGTTGGAAGCCTTTCATAGCCAAATAGGAACGTTTCTTAATTAAAGTTTTAAAAGAAGAAAAAAAAAACAATCGCACTCATAATGATTGGGTGTCTCTGTTTGTGATTACTGAAGACAAACTGACTTGTTTATACAGGAGTCTTTACTGTTGAACGTTTTTAGTTTTTTACTGTACACAGTTGAATTTAACAATAGTTACACGAATAAAAAGTTGATATTTGTACATGTTCTAAATGATGAAGTAAAATGATAAAATTAATCACAAATAAATAAGCTCAGTGTTTCCCACACATAGGCTTTACTTGGGCAACCAGCCCAGGTATATTCACGGCCGCCAAAGCATATTTATGATGGATAGATAGTAGATCAACACATGATCGACGCATGGTCTCCTGTGACTGCAGGGCAAAAACAAACAGAGAAAAATGTATGTTGACTATCATGGTTGTCACTACCTAACAAGTTACTGCCTAACTTAATTAGTGATGGGTGGTTAAAGCTGAACGCTTAGATGGCACCTGCTCCTGGGTCAGTGAATCTGGATTAGCTATAGGGGTCTGTTCTCTTTCCATTCAGTAAATCTTCTGTCTGAATGGTGTCACGCTGCCTTTACTCAGGCCACATTGACACTTCTCTGTGCCACTTCAATACTCATGGCTCATTTACTAACCGGGACAGATTTTATTGTTTCCGAGGAACCACTTTTCAAAAGTGGGGACATGCTCAATACGCCGCGATTCAACTTGAACTTATCGTTCCAAAACATCCAGGTTATGGAAAAGGTTAAATAGTTTATCTGCTAGCAGATTAAATGAAACAGCAATGATTTTGGTTATGACAAAATCTTAATCTAGACTCCTGTGTTTTCTTGATAGCGGAGCACGTGTTGGTTATGTGATTGCTTCCCCTGCCTATCCTATTTACTTTAGACTGAAGGGAACAAATCTCCAGCTTCTCCTCCTGGTTGCCACACAGTAATTCCTGAAGAGAAATCAAGGACCTTGAAGCGTGTTAATGCTCACATATTGAAGTCTTACAGCATGGTTAAGATACAGTACCTATGAGGGAGCACAGATAAGAAGGTGTGGACAGTGATGCGAAGTTTCTGTGCAGCATGTTTGTGTAATATTGCATCTAAACACTTCAAAGGTGGTGTGACTCATCTCTGGACTTTGCACCTGACTTGTGCTTAGCCAATCAGCAATGTACATATTTATCCCAGAATCAACTCTGGATTAGGAGCTTTCTAGAGAGCACTTTAAAGGAGATTTCTGCATGAGGGTTAGGCTGTTTTTCGTTTAAAACTGCAGCTGAATACAATTTTACAAAGCAGATAACCTTGTGAAGTTATTCATTCTGCAGTAGGTTAGATGAAAAACTGTCCATACAGCGAGACAATAAAAACTATGTGTTAGCCCAACCTAGGATGGCCTACTCTTAGGTCATACTCCAGGTCATCTGATGGCTAAAGCAGAGTAACGTTTAGTGTTAATCACTTGCATGCGAGACACCTTCACCCCATTTACTCTGGCACACCCTTTAAAAGGTGCAATGAGTAATGCATGGCCACATGCGCCAAAGAAATAGGGGGCGGCAATCCACCTCTACTACAATCTATATTTACAGTCATCAGTTCTAAAAATAAAAGTTAGTTATGCCTAGCCATCTGTGTGTGTTTAGTTTGTTTATTGGATTAAAGTGCTGGGAGTCACAGCGGTCGCTGGGCCTAACCTGTGTAACGGCAGCATTGAAAGTTAGCTGATCCGGCAGGGAGTAAGATGCAGTGCCCCGGGATCAGACTCCCGGCGCTGGTTTGCGTTGGCTGGATTTGAGTTGCTACAGGCGGTAACGGAAGGTCTGAGTCTTGCCGTTTTTTCTCTTTTCTGTCACTTTGGATTGAATCCAATAAACAAACTAACAAAACTAGGGTTGGGTCCCAAACTCTGTACTTTGTATAGTATACACATGTTATAGAAACTGTAACTTTATTGCTGCAGCCTTAGTTCTTTGATGTCCACTTATTGCTACTGACTGGTCAGATAGACATTTCAACATGATTCATGAGGCCTTACGTCAAGCCAAGTCATGTTTAATTCATTAGCTGTCTGGCTAACTAGTTGTTTAAGCTTTTAGGATTTGTTCATGTTTGTCTTCCTTAAGCTATTGCCTTTAAAATATACTAAGGCAGCACATGTGAACTGGGAGATATTATTAAAGCTGTGATACATGAAATAATATTCTATAAAATGCGGGTACGTATGTTGGTGATGCTAAAAGCAGTACGTACATCATCATCTGACCCGTAATCACAGTGAGGATCCCTCTCTCGGCTTCCTTTTTGTCTTCCTCTCACATATCCACAGCTGCATGTATGTATTGGCTGGGGGATAAGAGAGAATGGAATTTCTCCTTTGATTTATATGTTGGACCTGCTTTTGACCCAGTCCTACTGCTGGAAGCTTGCCATCACCCCATGCAGTTATCAGTAAGCACTTGAAGTGACCATACAACGTTTTACGCCATGTTTGGGTCATTCTGGACAGCTGGGGCATTTAAGGAGCGGAGTGGAGTCTTGTCAGGCGTATGAGTAAATATGTCATGCCCGCATGTACTCGCAGCTTCATATATTAAATCTTAGCAGAATGGCCAGAAAGCTGAATTTATGAAAAGGTATTTCCAGTGACAGAGTTATGATCACAAAAAAGTCCAGGCAGAAGCCATCACTACTGTGTATGTTGGAAGTAAAGTTACATTGGATTGTTCGATACAAAGGTAAGGCAAGCTGATGACTCTTGGAAAGTGAAGAGTACAGCTCCTTCTTCTTTTATCTCTAGAAGAGCTGTTAAAACCTTCCAATGAGCACTTGTAAAATGTCTGTTGGTAAGCTGTGTGGTAGTTGGATGAGCAGAAAGGAAATCTAGAAATAAATAAAGTGGATTACATCCTCTGAAAGCTACATCTTTGCCCTACAGCCGACTGGGTACCTCTCCTGTCTGCATGATAATGCTTTTGTCAAGGCTTGTGACCCAGTTGGTACAAAGCGAGAAATTACGTCATTTGCAAATATGCTTTTATTCCATGATAGTGTATAATTGTACAAATGAAATGAGATTATCTCTCTAGTCCTCCACAAACAGCCATGCAGCTTTATAGGGGGGATTGGAAAAGACTGATAATTTGCCAAAAAAACCCGTGGCGTGGAAGCATGTATTCAACCTTGGGCCCAGGTTATTTTAAGGAAAGCCAATCTTTGATCAGCCAAGCTGAAATGGCTAAGATAAGTGGGAGCTACATCTCGCGGCAGGACCGCGCACCAGTCTGATATTGGTATTTCCTCCCTGGTTTCTCAAGAGCGGTAAATAGCTGCTGCCCCCACCACTCCCCTCACTGCACCTCCTCCCCTCCCCCTTATCTACTCCCCACTTTCTTCTGGAGATCTCTGTCACTTTAATCCACAGAGTCTGCCGCTGGTTAACAAGGAAATCCTGTGTCAATTATCACCAACCACTTCCTGCTGGGAGAGCAGCGGGGAATCAAAGGGGCCTGAGAGTCTTTCACACCAGAGAGGAGCAGTAGTCCTAATTAAATGGCCCTTGTGTCCCGCTGGCTGCCGGTGGCCGGGTGACAGATAGCCCAGCCCAACGATAACCTCCTTCAGCTGATGATTGTTTTGATAGGGGAGCTAGTAGGCACTTTGGGTGCCCTAAGGTTGACAGATTGCGATCCAGGGGAGCAAATTAACTCACATTCAGGACGCAAAGGTTTATGGGGAAAAATGATGGCTAAATTCTTTGAAATGTATGTAATCATAATGTAATGTGGGTATAACAGATGTAACAGATTCATGTTGAAATGAAGCTGTTAGAGCTTTACGGTACCACACGCATTTTTACGAAAGTCATCATAAGCTTTCACAAAGAAAAGTCAGTATCCTTAACTACAAGTTAGGGAAAAAAACGAGTCATTAAAATTCTGGTTTCATAAATCTGGGAATGTGAACCCGCGATGCATCATTTGCACACTGGTGGGTGAAGCGTGCATATTAAGATTTGATATGCCATATTTTATCTCGATTCTCAAAACCCTCCGTTTGGGGGAAAAGGGAGGTTATTTGAAGCCCAAATATGCAACGCTCAAAATGACAATTCTTGGACCACTTTCAGGTGGGGGTCTGTGAAAGCACAACTTAAGGTTCAAACTGCTTTATATCAACTTTAAACATCATTCGGGGGGTCAGCAAATCACCAACCTGCCTGCCTTGTAGTTGTCATTTCACTCCTAACTGTCACTTACAGGTATCTTGTGTTGCCTGCATAATGTCAGATTAAGCTATCACCCGCAGTCACTGGCAAAAGTAGCTCCTTCTGTTCATTAAAAAAGTTAGCTTCTAAAAACTCACCAGAATTATCATTTCAAATAGTGCCTGTATGAAATATGTTTCCCAGAGATTGGCTATGGATTGTGCATGATTTATAGAATAGGTAATTTGAGGGTCGGGAGGAAGTGAATAAATGTGTGAAGAGTCTGCACAGAGTCAAACTTTGTAGAATATTTAACATTTAAACAGGCTAAGAATAATGCTGAAATTTGACATTGAAGCCAAACATTAAGAACAAAAGAACCTGCAGCGGGATGAAGATCATCACAATGTCCTCCCCTCTGCCTCTCTCAGCCTCCACTCCTGTTTGAGACAGCTTCAACCCCCAGTGCCTTGTCTACCTTTACATTTTCATATGGAGGAAAAGAGCTGCAGAAAAACCAATTTACTAACAGAGCGACATCATCTGTTTGGCCGTTTATCTCTGACACACCACCCCTCAGTCCAGTGTTGACAGTACATGATATTCCATTAATCTGCCTAATGAAAATTTAACCAGTGTTATAAACAAATAATTGGCCATTATCCTCTCAAAGATCCCGAATAAATTACTTGGGCGTTTTTCATGGCTTCTGAAAGAAGAAGAAGCCGGCCCCTCCTGATTGATGTTGGAATAAATGCGGGGCCGGCTCCGACGCTGCGAGTGGGTCTCGGCTAAGCCTGTGATTGACTTAATGAGAGTCTTTGGGGTGAGTAAATGTTCCAAATTGCTCAGTCATTAGCTTTTGCTCGGCTGTCTGAAGATACCCCCGGATCTGCAGCGCGGGTCTCTCCTCTTGTACCATTCCGCCTGCAATTACATTTTCATTTAGAGCAAACCTCTGAAGTCCGATAGGCAGGCCCCTTTTCATTATGCTGGCCTCCTTTTTCTTTTTTATCTAAATGGTGTGAAATGTCTCTTCATTTAGACCAATTAAAGTTGAAAAAGACTGCGCTGTAATGAATTATCATACAAATTATTTACTTAATGCCACAATCTCTGTCCCCCTCTCTCTCTCCTCCTCTCTCATCCTCCTCTCTCTGGCACCAGGGATGCACAGAGTCAGGCAGACGGGGAATACGGTGCGAGAGAAGACGTGGTGGGAGTCCACAATGGATCCACTTTGAAATTGAAACTTCCTTCAAAATGCTTCACATTTTGCTGAGGTTATGTCTCTCTTTGGCATTTATCTATGTCTTGCATGAACCAAGCTCTGCATATGGACAATCTTGACTAATGGAGGAGGATGGGGAACCCAACATCTGAACAAAGGGAATAGTATGTCGTCAATATAGCTCATTTCAGATATTTCATTTCAGGAGATGTCTAAGCTCTTCTTAATTAAGGACAAGCTTATGGTTTCAAATTAACTCATTTAATTGAAGACCAGTTCTTGTCTGCAAGACGGTGTGGAGAATGTCTCCAGTCTCCTTCCGGAGGCTGTTGGCTGACACATAAACACTGGGAGAGTTCACAACTATCACAGCAGCCCCATCCATACCTCTGGGACCGCCTCTCTCTCTCTCCCTCCTCAATGAGACACACACTGCCAAAGGCTCCCTCCATTAGCTTTTCACCAGCAGAACAGCTATTCAGCGCATATTCTCCAGCCATTATTCATGTTAGCAGCCAATGCACCATATTAGGGCTGTTTTTCACCAGCCGACATAATGGGGAGAGGAATGAAACGCTATATTTTCTCTCAATGTTTTGTTTTTTTCAAAGCCAGTCAATTCACAGCCTGATCGTGCTGGGTAAAGCTGGTGGAGCTGAAGTGACTTGTCACCATGGAGACGGCAGCTTCTACTTCATGCCAGAGCAGTTCAGCTAAAGCCCCAAGATGAGGGGGCAGCAGAAAGGGGCTGCTAGTTTGTCCCCAACCCAGCCACCACTTCCCTTACTACAAATGAGGGGGACCGACCTGACCCTAGATGGAAGCCAGATTTGTCACCGGAGGCCATATTTAAAAAACCTCAAGCTGCTGAAATGAAAAGTCCCAGCCTGGATAAATTACTTTTACGTCCTGCAAAGAAGTTGGAAATCTACGGGGAAAAATAAACTCAAGAGGGGTCAGTTTCAGAGGTGTCAAAGTGTTGTTAAACTCACTGGGCAATGATCGTAAGTACTCCATGATTTGCACTAATTGGTATGAAATCACCCATAGTGCTTAACTGCAGCTACTGCTTCGGTTAGCTGCATCTGCTCTATGTCAGGGGCGATTCTTTGTGACAGCCTGGAAATACAAATACAAAATTGCCATATGGATCGCCCACCTTTGAGTTTAAGCCACAGGTACACAGAGGGAATGGATTCTCACCAGAAAATCTTCTCTATTGCTCTTTGTTTACTTATCAGAAGTGCTATTTGCTGTCATTATCGAGGAACACATACAAAGCTGCAGATATTCTCTTGTGCAAAGGAAGCTTTTCTGAAAATGATGACATTAAATGATTTAAACACAATGACAGGATTCCCGTTTGGCAATTTAGACAAGCCCTGCGACAGAATGTCACAATATTTTTAGATATGCTCATAATAAAAAGACATACGTATGTAGCCTTTCAGCAGGAGACATGTGATTATGACAGCAATAAATGACTGCTGCGAGAGGATACTGTAGGAGTTTGATGTCAAAAGCACCTCACTTAGATCTGTCATGGGATAGTGATTGTCCCGTGACCACATATGGCTAGACGAGGCTATTTGCTCTCTCAAACATCAAGCTGTCTGAGTAATCACACCCAAGTACTCATTATGTGTGGCATGCACCCTAATGCATGCTAATTGCTGCTTATTAATCTAATACTTCCATTTACAGAGGTAACTCCTTCTGAAGCAACATATAAACAATATAGAAGCCATTTATAATTGTCGATAATGATTAAAAGGAAGGTCGCACTTTCACTTTGCTTACATATTCTTTAAGCATTGCTTGTGGCTCTAGTTTACGTGAACATAAAATCAGGACAGGTTAATCCTCAATGCTTATGTAAGTATCTTCGGCCCCACTGCAGCTCATCGAATCAAATGTGCAAGTGGTGACTTTGAGTAAATGAAATGGCCACCTGTCATGAAATGTTTAAGTCTCGGAGCAGAGTCATGAGTTGTGTTAAGCGTTTAGGTGACATTCTTTATAGACCTGCAGGCTAACATTACCTCCCTGTTACTTTAACACAAAAGGGCTTGTTTCTTCAGTATTAATAACCAAGCCTCACCTAAAAAATTAATTTGAAACTATGCATACACTCCTGAATAGGAGAGGGTAAAACTATTAATTAAAAGTGGAACAGGTTCTTATTTTAGTGGAAAGTGGAAAAATTATGAGCCTTTGTTAAGGAAGGCCCAGGAGCAAAGCTTTCATTAGCCTACATGCATGGCAAAAGCAATTCATCAACTGTAATTTTGCCTCAATGGGCAAAAAAGAGGGATCAACCTCAGCATGCTATTTATGGAGATTTACGGAAGTCTGGGAAATGCTAATGTGATTAACATTTATCTACAACATGTTTCGAAATGGCCCTCATGTCCACGTTTTGCCTTTAAGATTAAGTTATTGCACTTGCCTCGAGAAAAAAAAAAGGAAAAATATCGAGTGATACAGAATCTGCTTTGCCGTGCAAGAGCACCCAATGATGATTTTTTTTTTCGGGGAGAATTCTCTGTCACATTAGTGGAGGATTTCTTACCCCCCATCCCCTCCCCTCTCCCTAAATATCTCTCTTTATGTGTGTCTGTCCCTAGATGAAGGCGCGGCGAGCAGAGCGGCGCTTTTGTCCTACCGGAGTGTCTCTCTCGAAAATGTGAACTGTTCCACGGATTAGCTGAGCAGAGATTTATTTAATGCATCCTCATAGAGTATTGTTGAAATCTATTTTGGGATACGGAGCTTGCCAAGCTCTAAGCCTGGTAATATATGCCTGCTACAGTTTAAGAGAGAGGGTTCACAGACCCTCTTTATGTTGGGATCATATGGATCATACAGAGTCATTGAATATGAAAATATTGAGGGCTGGTAGCACATTTATTGTTTTCACACTGGGCCCACAAAAGGCTTGTTTCCATGCCCTCCCTCCTGTCTCTTGTTTGTTTGGCCTGTTTAAATATTTGATGTCCTAGAGAATGATTGTGATATTCACCAGATAAGATACTGCACATGCATATGCCATGAGAGGCCCCTATTTAAGATACCGGCTTAAGGTTTCTGAGAGGCCAACAAAGCCATGGGTGGAAAAGACTGCAGTGCATTTGCATTTAAGCAGTGGATTTAGCTGGAGCAGAATGAATACTAATAATGTATCTAATTTAAAATGCTAAGTATTTACCTTAGAATTTATTCAGCCATAAAACCGTATAAATAAAAGCAAAACACACATTTTAATTCAATATCTAAAATAGTGTGTTTGCAGCACAGGACGGTCTATGTAGATTACATGAAGCATTTACTAAAAATACATTTAGTCACATTCATTTACTTCCAGTTGAAATGTATTGGACCATTGATCAGTTTCAAGCTGCTGATATCAGCAAAGTCCCAAAAACTGAACCAACAATCCCCAGACTCTGACTACACTTCCCAGCATGCCTCGGGGGGATAAGGTTTTGGACCGCGTCTCCTCACTGTGAACGGGTAGCAATGTGACAGAGAGTGACACAAAAGAGGAAAGCCAGGGGGTGTGCAGGAGTGGGGGAGAGGGAGCCGGACAAAAGAGAAGACATGGGCTTTGCACGGAGGACATGATAAAGCCAGGAGCATTATCGTCAGTGTGAAAGACGGGGGCCATACTTCAAACGGGATTTTCTCTCCATGACAGGATACTCCGCTGACGCAGAGCAAATAGCTCTCTGTAGCAGTATATAGCTTCAGGGCTTCTAGGCTTCTTTGTAAATTCAACAAACTACAATGCAATGATAGGATCTCATACAGCGAAACCAGAATGCTCAGTATCAAAATTACAGATAGGTAAATATAATGGTAGGGAGGAAAAAATTCACAAGTGAAGAATTAAAATATATATATTTTATTGGATTTGATTTTATTTTACTATTGAGAATTGGTCCTTGAATAAATAAAGGAGACTCACTTGAAAGCAATACTGGCAACTGACGCATTATTTTAGCTGCTATAAAGGAGGCTTTAAGCTTTACAAATATGACTCTTGCAAGGAAGCCACGGGGTTCAATCAATTAGTCTGTGATTATTATTACTTCTGTTGTTATTACTAGTCCCAGCAGCCAGGCTGTTATGGTAACCCTAGACGCGGTCCATACTACTAATCCTTGCCCCTTCCCTAACCTTAACCTTTACTCTCTTAATCAACATCATATTTCGAGCAAGTGGGCAAAATATTTACATGTTATCTCTCGCAGCATTCAGTAAGAATTTGCTTTCACTCTGGGAATTCTCAGCTGGAGTAGTTTTGTGTGCTTGCATACATGTAGGAGTGTGTGTGTGCGTGTGTACAGTATGTGCATGTGTGAGTGTGTGTACGTGTGTTATTCTGTCCGGGCTCCATTGTTGGTTTTTCATCTTTTGTCTGAGTTGAAAGTCACAAGGACATTAGGGTCGCAATAAATTAGAGGAAGAAAGGCTCCCATTGTAGATGGGCTGTCGTGGGTGGTGTAGTTATGTCTTTATATAGATCTGTCTTGCACATTATGGAGTTTCTGGCAAATAAGAGCTTTAGGCTTGGCCTTAGACGTGGTAAATTACAAGATATTTTGAGTTAATAAAAGGCAAAAAGACAGTAGTACAGCAACCACAGCTAGACAAGTTTATATCCCAGACTGGTGGAAAAGCTCTTCTTTTATTTTATTCAATATTCAACCCATCTGTCCTCAAATTACTATTGAGAAGTTTGATCCAACAGCAAATATAAACTGGACAGCAAGATAAAGGAAAAGCACGAAAACATTGAAGCAAGCAAACATCACAGTGAGACAAAGATATTTCCTATGCAAAGCTCGCACACAATGTCATGTGTGATAGCGACGAATCCCGTCCAAGTCACACGCAGGGGGGTTGGTGGGGAGACAGAAACGAGGTCGGCTGCCTGCATCTTCCAATGATTCCCCCTCTTAGCTTTGATTCCGCTGATCCAGTATCTCGCCATATAGCAAGGGACACAAAGCAGATTTCAGCTTTGGGCTAATCTCATTAAGAAACTCTAACCACCCCTATGAGTGGTGGGGGGGAAAAAGCAACTCATTCTGCACTATGCCAGAGCCAAGGCTCAGGGAGGCAGGTGTAATGTTACATAATTAGCCTCTAAACGGTAAAAAGGAGATTATTGCAAATGGCCTACCAGCCAGCACATGCAGTGGACCTGGTCCCTGAAGACTCACAAGTCTAGTGAAGCTGAAAACATCCCTGGGGAATTGATGTGTGAAAAAGGAAAAACAGGCTATTTGCAGTAAGTGTGCGGTATAAGGTGGTCAAGACCCTCTGTAATTTGGTCCACTTTAACAAATGAACATGAGTTTGATTATGGTGTAAGTGGGGGATTTCAAACAAAGTAGTTGATAGCCAGTTTGGGGCAATAGTCAATGCTGCAGGAATACAGCGGGAACTTGAATTGACATGTAGCTCTCCTCCATCTTTCTACTCTTTCTCTTAACAAGTGAAAATGCTACTTTTAAATACATGAAAACTGCACGAGGGGAATTTAGTGAGGCCCAAGTTCGTGCTCCTGCTGAGATGTCCTGTCAACCACCAGCAGGGGCTCAGCCGCTGACTCCTGCACAGAAATGGTTAACAGAAGAATTGATGAAGTCGGTCTGATCCGGGGAGCCCACACCTAGTCACTCATAACCTCAAGACTGGATTACCATGTCAGATTGTTGCCATATGTGGCACGGCGCTCCACTCTGGCAATGACAGTGATCAACTACTACCGTTCACCATAACCATCCAACAAACATTACTGTCAAAGTTCAAACACTGAACGGACTCAAATAAAGGATTTCTGCGCCATGTCCTAGTACAATAGGCAATATTGTCCAGCAAACATGTTAATTAGAGAAACAGATGATCTGGAAGTCTCTCTGGGCAGAGCCAGTTAGGACAAAGAAAGAATGGCGGCATTCCTTTGTTGCCTCTTCAGACACGCTGAAGCATCGGCTCGTTGTTACATAAAGTTGTATAACAAATGAGCCTGGGCTCTTTGAACTGGCTGACCACACAAGCCTGGAAGAGTCACTTGGAGCCCAACATGTGGCAGCAATAAGATGGCCCCGCCCTCCGCAAGACATGTGGGAGACACTGCATTCCAGTGGAGCTCATTAAAGCTAAAAAACAAATCCAACAAACACTGCCCAAGTCTCAAAGGAGGACTATGAAATATGTAGGACAGGCCACGGCAAATGACGCCCGCCATGACTTCTGTTTGTTTATCAATTCTTTAATGATTTGATTATTTCTATGTCTATTCCACACAACACCGAAAATGGAGAAATCCCAAAATTCTCATAACCCTTCATTCCATTTGCTCATCATCTCAGGAACTTTAACGAGTCAGTGTGACTGACAGCTGAATTTTCAGACACGTTTTAAAGACAGTGACATTTACCATGGCTTTTATAAAGTGTACAGATGTGGTTTAGCGTTTAAACCTGTCATTGAATTTGGCTTATTTATAATGCTGTTTGTTCCACCAGTCTGCCCAGTTAAGCTATGTGTTGTCTGTTTAACTTGGCTATAAACAGACTGTTGCTGACTGTTTGAACTCCTCCTCATACATTCACATGAGCAAAGGGCGTGTTTTTTCTGTGTTTTTTTTACTGTTATTGTAAAATGTGACATGATATTCAGTTTGTGTACATGACTTCACAACATGAGGCCGTGCATTATGAGGATCCCAGAGTGTATTCACTTAAGATTGATAAAAACTCAATAAAATCAAATGCCCACCGGGGAGGCAGCTTTCTCGCTGTAGCAGACATCTGGCATGATTATTTTCAGCTCTTCAGCTAATCCTCTCTAAATGTAAACTGAAGAAAAATGTGCCAAATGGCTTTAGAGCAAGACTGAATTTTGGACTTGTGGAAGGTTTAAATGAGTTTTATAGAAATGTTAGAGGCATTATTGGAAAACACAGTGAGACAATTGTAATTACTTTTCAGCCTGTCACATTTATAATCATTATCCCACTTTTTAGACATGCCAATTTTTGACTCCTGTTAACCACTGCAGCTGTGGAGAAGCCACATAACATACAGCAGGTTTTTTTTTTCATGTTTTGATGTGCTTTCATCTTTGTTGCTGGGCGTTAGATGTTTGATATGTAGCGTTGTGACTGGAAACGCTTGAGTCGTGTGCATGCCATTCAGAGGTGGCCCAGTAAGAGCTAATCTACTTGTCAGGGTTGACTGCCAAGCATATCAGCCCACACACTTCACAATATGACTTTATTCATACTGTAGATCTGGGACATTAACTGTCTCTGCCCACCAGAACACAACACTTACGCCCACCGCTCCCAATGAAAGAAACCTACATTATAAGTCTGTTCAAGTGATAAAAAAACGGATCCTCGCATCTACAACCCCCGTTACCTTAAGACGATAACCTGAACCCTGTTGACTCAAACATTCATTTTTACAGCACTAGCTTTGTTTTTTAGGTGAAGAATCTACAACAATTCTGTCCATTTTGATATTCCTATTCAATGGACTTCAGGAAAACTGCCAGCAGGATGTTTGGACAACGCTCTATTTTACAATGATTCAGTTGTTATGCAGCAGCATTTGAAATAAAAAGGCTTAAGGGGCTGAAATGTTTACAGCAGCTGTATCATTAGGCACTTCACAGTGATGTCTACCACCATAGTCAGTACAAAAGATTCAGAAACATAAATGCTTTCTGATTAAATGAGTCAAACCAAAAATGGATTTCATGATGACTCTGCTCTGGCAAATGCGGTGATAGTTTCCAAGCAGATGACCTGAATCATCTTAAATAGAAAAACTGCATATCGCTTCTGACTTGGAAGCAAGAGATGCATTTGAGCAGGCTTGTGGCACATTGTTCCATAATAAAAGAGGTTGGCATGATTTATTGAGCTTGAATAATGGTGCCTCATGGGCATTTCATAAATCTCTAATAGGGGAGTGACCTCAGTCGCCAACACTTCATAAATCTATATCAACAAAATTGGAACTTCAAAACACACATAATATAGCAAATATGTCTAATATGTTTGCTTCAATTAAAGAAAATGAGTACAGGTCAAATGGGCAGGGTTCACATATACATTAAGAGTAAGATCAATTATTTAGAAAGTAATAACTTCTTGATAAAGAAGAAAGGACACACAGACATCTGCAGGCGATTAAAGCCTCGCAAATTTACAACGAGGCGGAAGAGGGATGTCAAGTTTTCACACTAATTTAAACAGGGTCTTCTTGACCCAGCTATTATAAGAGAATCTTTTGCATAACATATTGTAATGATAATTTTACCTCTAAACCGTAACACTGAAAAGCTGTCACAGAGAGGGCCGTTGCCAGATAGGAGAAATATCACTCTGGACTGTATTATATCGAGACAAAATGAAAATAAGAACGTTTCCAAAGTTTACAAAAGCAAAGCTATTCAAATAAAGCAATAAATAAATGAGTGTACAAATGTGTAAGCCTCAGGGCAAAGAGAGGATCTTGCTGCCAAGTCACAATCACCATCTCAGTTTGTGCTACGCCACAAGGGGCAGTGTGCGGTACGTGACAAACAAGGTCTGCTGTGCTGTTACACATTTGATTCACTGCAGGGGTGGGCTCACACAAGTCAGTTAAGGTTACTAAGTGTTTATGGCTCCAATTGTATATGGCTACACGTGTAGGATAATACAGGATCAAGTAAAACGCAAATAAATGTATATGCGTTTTTATTGCTGAAAGTTTAGCAGGGTGCCTCGTGTGTATCTTAAAAATTATCTGACCTAAATTGCTGTAGCCCTGCACTGTTAATATGATGTTCTTAGGGCAATGTACTGCACTAATATTACCAAGAAACTTGAGCAATAGTCCATTAATTCCAAATGGCAAACTATTAATTTTCAATATGCTATTAAAATGGGCTGAGAGGAATGCTGAATATTTTATATGACCAATTAACAGCTTCTTAGTGGATGGATTTTATTTGAATTAACAGGCCGTCTCGCTCTCCTTTTTAATTTCCCAGATTAGATTGTTTCAAGGGAAAGGAAATAAGTTTTCACAGGTACAGTCTTGACAATTGCAACGTCTGTGTTTTTATTTTATAATTTTTTTAGCCATATGATTTGCATTTCATATTTTAAATACACAACACATTTTTTATGTTACTTAAAAAATTATATATTTGATTACACATACAGTATCAGTAAGTATGTTTTAAGCATTAGTGAGAAACTCATTCATTGGTCATTTTTAATTTTTCGCTTTTTTTTCTATATTTTAAGAAAATGTGGTACGGAATGGAAAAAATACTGCAACTACATTTGTATTATTTTTAAATAAAAAAATACAATATTACATTTTTTAATATGGTTACTTGTTCCTTTCAGCATGTTAATGTAATTAGAAAACCTACTGGCTTTATGCTTTAGATCACATTACCATCAGTTTATTCCTATATATGATTCATGATTTAATTGTAAAGTAAAAATATATTTTTAGATAACATACTCAAAGCTGTATATAGTACACTGGGCTGTATTAATTATACAGTAGGCTCGTGCATTGTTTGGTCATGTACAGATTTACAGTGTGGGAGTGGGGGTTAGTTTTTCATCAATGTTTACAGTAAAAAAAAACCTGCCAGCTGACCCACTGAGGAGGCTGCAGGTTGAGGAGGGGACGAGGTAGAAGCTGGGGGGCTGTGAGGGTGTGGAACTTGAGAACACAACCTGAATCACTTTCAATCTATGTACTAAATTGATGGCGATGAAAATAAGACTCAGAGACACAAAAAAACACTTGTTTGCAGATTAATGTCTTGAATGGAGGATTGTGTGGGTGCTCTTTGTGGCAGGCCTCACATTGTCCCGCAGCCCTCACCTGAGACTAATGCTCAAAAGACCCTAAAACCACACTGGGCTGAGCAGCACAAATGAGACAAAAAAAAACATAGTTTACTTCACAAGAAATGTTCCTATATACTATAGATATTTAGTAATAAACAAGTAAGCCACCTCATTGAGGGAGATCATTTCGACTGCAACACAGTTTGTGTTTTTCCACAATGTCACATTTAGGCTCTAATATTCTCCGGCAGAATGAATATATTTGTTGACTAACAGCATGGATAAAACTCTTAAATATTCAGAATTTTTAATCTGGTTTAACATTTCCACCCGTTTTATGCAAATTACAGTCTATTAGCATAATCTCATTTGAGAATACATCCTTTTAAAGTAAAAGATTATAACCTATTTTTTTAAACACATATAAATCAAATGTTATATTGAAATGGTAATGTTTTAAAGTCTGTATGCTCTGCAGAAAAGAAGTGTATTTACATATATACTTTTTTTTTTTCTTTTTTGCATTAGTGGCTCAACACTACATGAAAAGATACAAAACGAAGCTAAAACCTCTATGAGGGAAAACATCCAACAGCTTAAATGTCTTGGCAAACATGAAACATCCATTTAAGGAGCTACAATAAACAACTGCAAATATTCTCTTTGTGTTATTTTGCCCAACATATATGTACATACATCATTTCTACCCTGTTTCTCATACTTTTTCTGATACCAATACGGTTGTTGACAAGATTAAATCAATTTTCCTGGAGAGGAGAGGAGAGGAGAGGAAAAGGTAGGACATTACCTCCAGGCATTTAAGTGGAAACAGGGTCTGTAAAAGCTTCAGCGAGATATTGGGATGGATAAAGATGTAAGAAAGAGCCATTATGCTGCTGAGGTGGGGGGACTCTATCTCTCTCCATCCCCTCCTCCTTCCCTCTTTACGTCTACCTTGAACTTGTAAGGAGTTCAGCAGGTCTGAGCCTACAGTCCAGACAGGCCTCTGGAATGCGAGTGCGGCCACTCAAGCCCGTCTGACCTGCCACCATACCAGCTCCATTTCACCGGGCTAACTTACCTATTCATTTACAATGGGACTTCAACTTTATCTTCCCTTGTAACACAACATTAACTGCCAAAGAGCTGGAAATGCATTATCAGCCCGCCCCAAAGCTTGGATTGCTTCCCTCATAAATAAGATCATTATACGAGTGGTAATCCCATTAAATAGATCATTTTACAAATATCTAAATCCAATTAATAAAGTGTTTTCAGAGGGGGTGCAGCAAACACACAGCCTTTTAGAGAGCTGACATGCTGTGACTCCAGCTCTTTGTTCCTCACTCCCTTAGTAGCAAGGGTGATATTAATAAATACAACCCCGAGCCTGATTCTCTCTTTGAAAGAAAACTGGGATTCAGTTTTCGCTTGTTCTGGTAGAATCAAAATTAAGTGAAGAGTCTATGTTTAACAAATGAAAAGATTTAATTATTGAAAGTTCATTTTACTATGGGTTTGGAGAATCTCCCAACAAAGATAACTTATTTCCTTACCTTTCACTCAGGCATGTATTGCACTTGCTTGCATAATGTTCTTATAGGATGTCCTAATGCTGTAATCCTATAAAAATCCCTAGCTGGACTGGGCCACATGAGCTAAAAGCTTTTAAATGATTGCCAGATGGTTTAACAAATTAACCATTTATGGAATTAATCCAAACTAGTTTCCTAAATCATTACCATAACTCATCAGTGGAA
The DNA here is from genome assembly GCA_943593645.1 of Bovichtus variegatus. Lineage (NCBI taxonomy): Eukaryota > Metazoa > Chordata > Actinopteri > Perciformes > Bovichtidae > Bovichtus > Bovichtus variegatus. Next base: position 18,022,963 of record CALSCE010009347.1, read on the forward strand.
GTGCCCTCCAAGTGCCCTTTAACTTTCAGACTAGTGTTCCTGCATTGACCATGTCACTTTCTCTGGGCCATTAGCCACAATATTAGAAAGACAGAAAACTGTTTTACTAATTAATTGCCCTTAAATAAACTAACCATCTGTGAGCAAAAGAGGCATTATAATCCTAAAGTAGATGCCCCTCAAGTGCTTGTGTTTGTTCCACTGAACTAATAAAGTGCATAATCCGATAAAGGATGATATCCTAAGCTTTGATTGCGCCTGAAGAGGTTGTTTTACCTTTGTGGAAAGTGCGTCTGGCATGGTAAGAATGTTTTCATATCTTTTCATGGTTTTTAATTGCCAACTGAAGCTGTTAGGAAAACACTGCTGTGGTTAAATGAATTAGAAAACACTGCCCTTGGGTGATGTTAACACATTGCACTCTCTCATCCAAAAAGCGCATGTAAGGCAGCTGCCAGTGAATGATCTATGTGTCATTTATATGGCTGTTTATGGTACAGAGTGAAGGAGACCACAGCTCTAATTATGGTTTTGAATGTGTCTTTCACTATCTAGATAATTCCTTTGTCTTGAGGGTTTTACTTTAATAACTCCGAGATGATTTACGTCACATTGGCAACAGTTTCTGAACTTCAAACTGTCAAAGCAATCGCAAAGCCAAACATATGTCTGTATCTGCACATGTGATACCATTAGAGTGAAAAGCTTTTTTAAATTCTGGGAAGCTCCATGTGTTCAGAGCAGGGAGGCAGCAGCTTTTAGCACTGCAGCAGACCACAAGTCAGCATCCTAATGACAGCATCATTAGAAGTACCAAAGCAGTAATTATTCTCTCCATCTGAGGGCAAGCCTACAAAGAGGGGCTGGTGAAAAACGAAGGCTGAGGTTGAGACCAGTCTCCCCCTCTTCCACTCTGCTTTCCCCTGTCTAATCTGTCTTTTTCTAATGAAGAGAAAGAAAGCGAGAACAGTGGAAAGAAAGAGATGTCAAGATTGAGGTCGGCCGCCCCCCCTCGCAGGGTCAAACTCGAGGGGTTAATACCTGGTGTCCGACACTGCACATAAACTCCGCTGAGCTCATCACACTAATTAAACAGACACACATCCTCTCGGAGCTCCGATGGCCAATCGCTGCCAGCTAAAAAAGCAGTCCATTCATGGAGGTTGGCAGGGTGTGCATGTGGGGTGGGCTAGGGAAATGCTACCTGCCCTTCCTCAGTTTGATTAATGTGAAGAACAATGGCGCTCTTGTGGTCCGCCAGCCTCACTCCACTTGGTTCTGGTTCACCGCTCGAGGAGAGGGGACTGCATGTTCCAAACTCGTACCCCCAGACGAACCACCACACAGCCTAACAACTTCTCGACGACTGCCGTCTCCTCAACACCCATCTCCTCGTCCGCAGGCTAGTCATGTCAAAATACAGTCTGAACAAAAGCACAAAGTTTCAGAATATACAGTATGTCATTCAAATAATGCGAAGAAAATATATCTTCAATGACCTTAGAGCTGTTATTGTGGTAATCGGAGATCATTGTAATCACCAGTTATTTTTCGATTCAGCTCAAAGAAACTAGGGCTGCACGATGTATCGTTTTTTTATCCTCATCAAGATGTCAACAACTTTTACATCAGTAGAAAACTGCATTTGTATGTAACTATCATTCTTCTTGGTATTGGTGCCTTTTGTGTTCAGGTCAATGTTCAATTTGTTAAAAAAAAAAGCACAAGGTTGGAAATAATAATACCTTGGATGTTATATGTAATTCAACAAGCACTGTGCTGTATTTCATCAGTATACTGAAAGCAGCAGAAAGGCAGAACTGAGTACACTTTAATATCTGTTTATTTATCGCAAGTAATATCAGTATCTCGATATCTAATATGATCGTATATTGCATGTTTTTCTGTGCAAAAATTAAGATGCATATGTGTTAAAGCAGTTGTTTTAGAGAGTACCAAAACGAACATTTATTTATATGAAAATGTCTTGGATTATTTCTTTAATGTGTCATTTGTTTCCAAAGACTTAACCGCCTTTAAGTGGATGCATCACTTACAAGTTAAGAGAAGTGGAGCCATTTGTTTTGATGTTTCCACCATGTATTAAACTACTGTTTTGTGGATGCCTGATCCAAGTTTTGTCTGATGTATCTGACAATCTTTCTTCCTTGCTGTTGGCATAAAGAGTAAAAAAAAGCCGGCAATTACATTCAAGGGATAAAGACATCAACGTCATCTCTCTGAGGGAGTGATGGCATCATTTTACGTGTCAAACTCCTGTGACATAATTAATTGCACTTGTAAAGCTTTACCAATACTTTGCCAATACTCTCTGCTTCAGCTTTATCAAAACAGGGAGACAAATTGAGCCACCTGCATGTCTCCAAAGCTTGACAACCCATCTCACATGCAAATTGCAAGCATTTTACCCCCATACAAAGAGGTCCGTAGAGGCTAGCAGGCTTCTCACCAGCCAAGGCTTGATAGGTCTTCATGCGGCTACGTGACACTTTGAAAACAGTGGAGACATTCCATAATACTGGAGGCTGGAAAAAGAACATGCAAAGTCCTAATGATGATAGTCCATATGGCCAAGAGAACAGTGTTGGTCACACACTCTGACATGTTTGGAGAAGTGCTTCACAGGGTATTTGCAGTGAACGTATAAAACAAACCATATTGCACTAAACGGCATGCAGTGAGGATTATGAACTCAGGCATGTTGGTTTTCTGTAACATAAGGTTTAAATAAAAGCAAAGAAAGACTTTTCAAAGTAAAGTCTTTCTTTGCCTTGTTTAGGAGGTCTTTCCACTTTTTACGCACATCATTTTCTGAACAAAGTCTCCAGATTTGGAAGAATCATTTATCATCTCCTTTATCTCTCTCCAAGTCAGCTGCTTCTTCTTGTTAGTTATAACATTGGACTGCTTAGTAGTCAGCGTGTCCTTGTGCAAGCTGTACAGCTCTATTAATTTTTGTATCTCGATGTCCGTGAAATTTCCTTTTCTCGGATCCTCCATAATAACGTTGCCGCGGTTGATAAATAATGAGCTACACATGAGCAAGAGAGCAGGAGATTGTTGACAATGTATCCTAGCAACACACCCTGCTAGGTAATAGCCATGTGCATCGCTAAGATTGGGCGCAGTTAAGACAAGGCTTAAATTGGTTGGTGCAACTGACGTGAATTAAGACTGGTCTTAACAAAGACCAACTTAGCAGTTAGGACCATGCTTAGTAAAAAAAAAAACGCCGGTGCAACCCACTCCAGTTGCATAGAAAAGTATTTTTGGCATAAAGGTAATGCAGGTTATAGAGTACTGAGACATCTGGAAACATTGACATTGATTTTATATTTTAAAGAACAGTATTATCTCGTCACTAAGTCAACTCATGTGTGAATAGGCACATATTAACTGAGAATTAATGTTAATGGAAATGAGATTGCTGTCTGGTACGTTCACATAGAAAATGGTTATCACCAGGAATTGTGCTGATGGGACTGTAGATGTAGATGACTTACAGTACTGCGCTTCACAAAAAGAAAAAGACAGAGAGAGAATGAGGCGAGAGAAAGATATTTCAATTCCTTTCATTAAAACTTATTACCTTGTATTTTATGGTATTGTAATCCTCTCTATGAGCAATTTTTTAATAGCATAAATCATTATTTATCTCAGATTAATTAGATTAAAGACCTTTTAAATCTCGTCTGGTGCAGAACGCCCATGGAGCTTCTCTTTTCACGGCGAAGAAAAACCAATAGATCTTTCCTGCCGATCACTTTTTGTAGATTAGAGGATTGTTATTAATTGGTCAATTGGCTAATTGTTCTCTTTCTTAATTAGTCACCACAGAGGAATAACGAGCTTTGTTCAGTGACCCTCATTTACAGTAATGTGCTTGTCAAATTAGTAAGGATTCACACACAAGCAAGCCACATGCAAGCCAAAAATCTAAATTATTGGGCAGAAAAAATATAGTCATGTGTATTTGAAGAATCCTAAACTAACTGATACAAATCATGGACCATGCCACTGTCCATAGCATAAATCTTATCACCCATCGGCTATTGCAAAATGAATGTAGCAAACTGAACACTTGCATTGGAATTACACTAATCTTCTGCGTATAGGGAGAGGACAAAACAACATACCTTTTTTTTTTTTTTTTTCATTTCGTCTAAGCAGGCAAGCTGTAAGAACACATTTTATTTGCAGAAAAATGCCAACTGGTGTCTGCAGGATGATGAAAAGGTTGCACGTGTTTATGTTCACACCTGGGAGCTTGCTGGTATTTAAACTGGTATGCATAGTAAGTAGAAAATAAAGGGTAAAAACTGTAGAGGGTGAAGCTACTTGAAATACACCGTTAGTACACAATACTGCTAAATTAGTCGCATATCTGCAATTAACAACACACAGACAAAAGGACAAAAATGATAACCTCCTTGGTAGAAGCAGTATACAGAGCATTCTATTTCGTTTTTCCTAACACTGTCTGTAAAAATCTAAATAAAGGACACGCATATTTAAGTCGCTTTCAGGTCTGTTGGATCTTGACTGGTGGTTTCCTGGCATGATTTACACCCAATGTCTCTTCAGAAACCAGAATATTTCCATTGTTACAAGCACAGCAAATCTGAGTAAATTCCTCTAACTACAAATGATCAGCAAATGGCTTTAGTGGTAACCAGAATCCAATGCTTTCCAAATAACTGCCATAGAACTTCATTAGAGATCTGCAATGGCATCTGACAGCATTTCTCAAAAAAGAGGTAAGCAGGGAAAACGTTTAATAAAGTGTTGCTTGACCACTGGCTTCCCTTCTGGATGAGCGTGTTCAGGGAAAGAGTCCAAAAACAACATCCGTCAACTGCAACCTGCATGCAGCACATTAACTAGGGTGAAAATGTTTTGCAAAGCTACCCAATATAGGTAATAAAAGGTCATAACATTAAAAAGGATCAATCAAAACCAGTATTTTTGGAGAATTAAAGAAATGTGTTGAAAGTGACAATTGCCATCTGAAAGGATGCCAGTGCTGTGATCACTGAGAATGAGACTGTTGTACAATAGTTTCAGCACCATTGTATGCTTCTTTTATATCCTCAGCTAAAGAGCAACAACCAATTTAATATCCAACAAAAAGAAAACCTCTTACACCTCAGTTGCTATTTTATGTCAAAAATGCACTTGTCTCTTATCAAGCTAAATCACAAAATGACTCCGTAAGCGAAGAGGAGCATTCATACATGTCCTAATTGAGATGCTGAAGGTCTGCCTTAGGCTAATCTCAGTAATATTCAGCAGTTTAGGTTCAGGAGGTAGAGCGGGTCGTCCACTAATCAGAAGATTGGAGGTTCAATCCCCAGCTCCAACTGTCCACATTTCAAAATGAATTGATGTGTGTATGAATGGGTAAATGTTGGCTTGTAAAAGGGCTTTGAGTGGTTGGAAAAGCCAAGAAGGCGCTATATGAATGCAAGTCCATTTACCATTCACAATGGACATGGGACAGTAAGACTTACACAAAATGACAAATTGAAAAATCTAATCAAAAATAAATGACATTTAAAGTGAAAATTACACTTTCTCCTCAATTCAATTTGTTTGCCTCTCTTGCCCTTCATAGACCTAAGATTTACTTGATATCTGGGTACTTAAGCTCAATCGAAAAAAGCCCTTTTTAAATATACATTTTTGGTTTTCAAATTTCAAATGTAATATTTTTACATTCGCTGTTTAACTTAAAAATATTCACATGACATGTAACCAATGACATCCAGCTAAACTGAAAGTGGTAGCAAGCGAATCTGATGTTAAATCTCTGAACCGTCTAGTTTAGCCCTAAAACAAGCGAACTGAATCCTGAGTCACTTCAGGAACAGGTTAATACTTTTTTATTAGTACAGCGTGCAGTGATGTCACATCCTCCTGGCCGTGCCTCCTACTGTAAACTGTCCACTGCCATCATCATCTGTAAGATGACCAGAGAGTGCAGCTCAACAAGAAGCTCTGTATGAGACCATGAAGCCAGACACTCAAAGACATTGGCAGACTTTGCTGAGCTCAGCCCAAATGTACAACACGCTCCCCTCAAACGTGGGCTTGTTTAGCTGCTGGCACCCGAAGGCATCAGTCAGATGTATGCCAGCTGAGCTGAAATGTGCCCACAGAGTACACACTGCAGCATCACTACCAGCACTCGTGCCCTCACCTTGTCTACCTTGGCACTTTTTGAGTTTGATGGAAAAAATGGCCCATTGCAAATGACAAGTCAAGTGCCAGACAGCATATTTATACATCTTAATTAGCAATAATGAAGCCCAGTACCTGCCAACGATCTGATGCCAGTGGTTACTGTGTCGTGTTGACTAGAGTGTATGTCTGTTGTTTGCCTTCTACTTACATGATAATTGCACAAATAAAATAGGTGAAAGGATCCTGTGTTTTTCTAAAACTGTTAGATCCGATAACAAACATGTAATGATGATGAATCTTTAAATGCAGGTAACACTTGAGGATGAAAATGTTTAGTCTGAATGAGCCTGTTACATCACTTAATGATAACTAAGCTTCTATCTAGAGAAAGGTAAAAAAACTGCAGGCTACAGCATGCCTCAGATTCACAGGAGATTATGAATGAGCAGGAGATGATTATTAGTTGCTCTCACAGTTTGTCATTTAACAGATCATTCATTTTAAAGGACCTGTCAGGACATGGTGAATAACTACAGAAGATTCTCATGATGTTTTGTTTCAAGTCTGGATGATTTGAGGCTGTGTTTGGATGCAAGCATGTTTAGATCTGTCCTCAGCGATAAGTTTGAACCATGCACAGCGAGACATTCTTTATGGAGGTAATGGAAACAAGTTGCATGGATTTTTTTACCGTGAAATAGGCTACAGCCATCCTCCTGACGTCTGGATTTATGGCCTGGTAATTCCCCTCTGGAGTAATTTGGCTGGTACATCTGCAGCTTAGCAGCATTCCAGCAGAGCTCTCCTGTGCTGCGAAGTCAGGAGATGACTGATTGATTGATTGTATTACTCTAGTTTTAACATGGCTTTACTGAGCTATTGCAGTGAAGTTCTAATGTGATCTATCCACCTCAAACTACAACTGCGCTTGACGTAAACAGTGAGCGGCCTGCCTGCTGCGGGGTTATCCTGCTGTGATGATCACAAACTATAGTTAAAAAGTGAACTTGGCATAATAACCCACAGCAATAACAATACACACACTGACTGTTATTTTTCTTAGATTAGGGGAAATGTAACCCCCTTCCACACAGAAACAATATGTAGGGTACATCCAGTTTAATCCAAAACCATTATTAATATAGTGTCAGGCAATATTTTTGCTTGATCATGATTACCTGTAATTATTCACTGTTGATAAAACCTAAATGAGATCATCAGTTAGAATTTCTCACTGCTTTCAAACTAGTGATCCCTCTTCAAGCTCTGTGTGGTGCCCATTACAGGCTAAAAATGCAAACCCATGGTCTGCTGACAGCTCATGTTTCCTAGCTTTTAGGTGATAAGTCCCAGGCACGTGCTGCTCAGACAGTGATAATGAGACCAGTCCCTCACCAGCTTGTTGAGGAAACACTGTGGACCTATGAGTTCGACCAGTTCCCCAAAACAGCCAGGCCTGCAAAGAGCACAATACATCCAAGTCTAAAGGAGGGTCTAATGCAAAGGGGGAAATCTGACTTTAGTTGAAGTGAAATTACTGGATGAAAATGTAATATTCTCTAATGTTATCTGTGTATATAAATTGCTCAAATTATTGGCAAAAAATTATACAAACCTAAAAGTAATAAGTGTGTTATTAACCATTATTGTCCTTTTTTTTTCAACATAAAGTTATGCGACTATGACTTCCATCCAATAAAAGAACATGAGACGTTCACATTTCACTGTTTTATCTTTAGCTGTGTAGTATTATGAAAAATGTTGCATTAACATTAATATTAGGCTATGTAATGACATTTTGACAACTGTTACCTCTTAGTTCATTTATATTGTTTTTAGTTTTTCATTTAATTTAGCAAACTACAGCTAGCGAGCAAGCAACAACGTTACGGGCAACTATACTAATTTTGCTTGCTAACCCAAAAAAATCTACCGATATAAATCCGATAACTAGCATTAAAGTTACTATTTGTTTGTCCCTTTTTTTCTAACATAGTTAATCCACTGACCTCCATCCAATAAAACAGAGACAACCCCGACAATGCACATTGCACTGTTTGTTTATAGCCATTCGCCTTGACAGCAGAATTAACGTTAGCTAGCGAGCCAACAACATCCATGCTAAAACACTATGCTAAGCTAGCATCAACTAGCCATAACAGGCAGATGGCAGGTACGAGTTAGCTAGCTTGTGAAACATTAACGTTACAGTAACGTAACCTAATATTACCGGCAGATAGCGAACAGTTTTGATGTATACTTTGCATCTGTCGTTTAGCAGAACACTATGAGTATCAGTATCAATAACTTTGTTGCTTATAGGCATGTAAGTTAGTATCTTATATCGTTAGCAAACTGTAAAATGTGATGACGTAGGCTAAGCTAACGTTAAAAGTTAGCTAAATGGGCAAATAGGATAAAATAACTGACACCAACAAAAAGCTATTGTTTGCAACTATAACTCAAACAAATACAAACTCAAATACCTGAAGGCGTGAAAACTGTAAAGTGTGACATATTATGAACACAAACTGAGCTGTCAGGTTTGTCCTATCCTAACCTGTTTTATATAGTACGGTCCCAACACTATACCTGAATGAATCCGGTGGGCGGTGGCCACTTTATCTCCACTGGACTGCTATTGAATGTCGGATATGCAAACAATATATATATGTATATATATAAATATATATGTATATATATTTTCATATGTATAAATAAAAACAAATACATTTTCTTACAGTGGGACCAGCGCCTAACTATTGACTTTGTTAATGACTCACTACTTGTCAGCTTATCTGACAGTTAAGCTAATAATTGGTTTGTTTACTTTGTTACATTTAGTGACAACAGTATTAGAGTACATTTACACTTTCAAATGGGTAGGGATAATAAAAAACATATTTTTTAATGTACATGATAAACTGTATGTTTATTGGCATCCCTAGCAATATGAGTTGTAGTCTGTATCCTTCACCCTTGTTTGCTGCTCAATGTTGACAGATTCCCTCTTTCCTCTGGTTGTCATCTGGCTTTGTTCACCTGATACCAGACGCGTGGCAGCTATCAAAAGAAGACAATACCAACAATACAATGCACAACGCTGGGATCTGCAGCACGTTTGACACCTGATTTATCTCAAGCACCTATTCAGATTAGTTAACTATCCAACAAAGAGTCCTGCGTTGTGTGTTGAGTGGGTGTGGTCTGATCCTCTGGGGAGTTTGAGGGGTTAACCTTGACATCTGGCCCCCGATCATCCAACAAGTTCAGGCCAGCTGCCCAAATAGGTCTGCTTTTTCCCTTAAAAACACCTCATCCATCTGCTGAATTTCTCCTCATATAAGTTTCTCCATGATTGCCTGAGGCACTTCCATTCACAGACGCGTGCAGGGTGACACTGATCCCGGCTATGACGCCCATCCATATTTAAAGGGGAGTGCAGGTGACCTGTGGGTGGCCCTCTCTGGCACACTTGTGCTCTCCAGCACCCACAGAATCTTACATAACACGTTTGTTGGATATTTCCTCAAATTACAGCAATATGATATAATGCACAATGAACTCATGGGCTTTAATCTAGACGGCACTCAGATGACACGTGCCGTACAAAAGCTGGGTTCTGTGAAATTCGATCTGTTGATGATTGTGTAAGGATGACAATGAGTATTCCAATTAGCTTATGAATACAACAGGTGACACCTACATAAAGCCCAATTACACACTTATTTGTGGTCTCCCAAGGAAGACTAGAAGTTAACTCAGGAGGATAAAAAATTAATCATGACGCATGCTGCCAATTCTGTCACCAGGCAGAATTGGCAGCTTTATGGGCATGGCTGCATCTAACTCACACTTAAATTTAGCGCCATATAAAGCAAAGGTAAACCTTATTATTCAATCAGCACAGGTGGTTATGTTACAATTTCAGTACCTGTAGCATTCAAAGAAGTAATTTTGTATTTTCCTGGTGTCCGTGGATACCACTGCTATGCATCTTCCACCGTCAGCTAACGTAGCGCAGTGCTGTGGCAGCAGCTGCGGTGTAGCGGTGAACCTCTTCAGGGACTACTACACTGAGATGACAGGGGAGAGGTCATGTTTTAACCTGCTATGTGTCGGGAAAGAAAACCGACCGACAAAAGCATCAGCCGGTAAACAACACAAGTGTCTCTTGTCCCAAAAGACTTCACTCAGTCTTGTTGCACACATAGGCAAATTAGAGTGGAGTTTTAACAAGCAATCTTTACTCAGTTGTCAAACGATGCCACTTCTCTCTTTTGCCGGGAAGGCATGGGAATTTCTCCTGAACAAAAAGGAAGACCTGCTTTAAGCAAGGGAAAAAACGAAATCTTTGACACAATCAGCACAATTAAAAACACTAATCGTGGTTTAACTGCCAGTGAGATCAGAGTTAATTGAGAGTGGCTTTTAATTTATCCGTATGAATGATAGGGACAGGTGTTAAAGGAAAGGAACAGCTGAATAGCAATCCACTTCATGGATTTTTGAATCACATTTACACTGCGGTGTCTGATTAACTACATTTGCTACAAAATGTAAGGATGCAGATTATAAAACTATAATTTAATTGTGGTTGAAGTGTCTTTACAGACTTTTCAGCTTTTTGCCGTAAAAAAAAAAAAAACCCACAATACAGCAGAAGTGTTTTTATTTACAGTGAGTTTATTGAAAAGGACATTGGAATTTGATTATAATGATGGTGATGATAAGATCTAAAAGTTTGAAACTGTAGAACATGGAGAATGGGTGAATGTTAAGAAATGCGTCACTAAATTCTTATGAATTAGTGCTTGTGTTGGCACTTTATATACAGTTATCATTAACAGCATCATACTGTTATTATAATACATACATCTTCTAGACCCCAATATGTTTCCAGAACTACAATAATAGAAAAAAGCCATACATTCTCGTCCCCACACATCCAGGTATGAAAGTCTTGCATATTGGCTATTATGTGAAAATAAAAAACAACAAAAAAAGCTCATTTACCTTCTCCAATGAAAGGACTTTTTTTTCCTTTTCTTTTTTTAAACGATTTACACATTATACAATTCAGAGTTAAATACATTACAATAAGGTAGAGCGATGTTGATGAAAATTAACCCAATCTAGTGGAATCAATGGTTTCTAGATCGGGAAAATGCCACATCATTTGGCAATAAATTAAAGTTTGACATAATCTAAACATGTGATTGACATGCAGAAATGAAAAGAATCCAAACACAGCCATTTACTTTCTCTTAATAAGTTACAAGGCGTGTGCCTGAGTACATAGACTACCTTCAGAAGTAGACCAACATGTTAGTATCAAAACATCCGTTTAGGTCTCCACCATGTTGGGGCACTAAACTCAACTCAAATTCAGTTTATTTGTGTTGGCACCTCTGTGCACCAGACCATACAATTCTGTAAACTCAATGGTAACTGGCGAGATCTTTTATAAACACAGTCATCATTTCCTTCAAAACTGTGTGCCACATTACAAGCACCGTCAGGGGATTTAGCGGGAGCTTAAGTCTTAGTGTCTGGCAGCTGTATGTGGCCTATGGCAAGCAGCATCATATTATCAGTAGAAGACTTAAAAGACTGCCAGAGGAGGATTGTGAGATCCGACTTGAGCTTTATGTCATCTTCATCAAAAGGTTCAATGCATGCTTCATCAACATGGAAAAAAATCCCCATATGTTTGCACTGTTTATTTGTTTTGAATGGGGTGGACATTCACCTACAACACTCACAAAACATACTTTTATGCATGTGCAAAATAATTTATATATAAATTTAAATTACAACACGGGCCATGGCCAAATTTTATAGGAAATGTTGCCTCCGAGCATTTTGAGTGCTTTGCATATTCGAACACTGGCATTAATTGGATGACAAATATTATGCAAAAGAGGCAAGGAAGAAGTATAATAATGATGCAGGGGTATTTGTTTTTGTGTTGCAATGTACCCCTTTACAATGTTGTGCTAGAAAATGATTTGAAAATGCTTTTCATTTAGATTTGGGTGTCAGTCTGACATCTTCCAAATCACCAAATTATATTAAAACATAAAGCAAATGTTCCAATCAAGCTGAAAGAAAATATGACAGGCAAAATTAATTAATTTGAACTACGCACCCCTCATTTTTCATTTGAACTAAATAACCTTGGGGTCCAAATGTGTTCAACATTTATTTATTACGAGCTTATCGTTTGTTATTTCATCGTTCAAGCTAAGCAACGGTGCTTTGGAGCACATAGTTGACCTGAGTGTAAATCACCTGTTCCATACTCTGTATGAGTGTTACTCTAGGACTCACAATATGACCTACACGAACCACACCACACGCCTTTGCTTTGCTAGCAAGAGAAAATGTCTATAAAACTATTAAAAAGCTGGAGAATCACAACTAAATCAGTTTGCCAATGTCCGCTCAAGTGAAAGATGGGTGGTGAATACTTTTCTTCCGTTTTACATTTTTATTCCTACTTTTGAAATTTCATTTAGCTTAACTTGCACCTCTGATTCACAGGCAGAATAAAACCCCAGGAAGCACATGTCCAAACATTTCACAGCACAACCAAATGTGCAAAAAGTCAAAGGAGGTGAAGTGATATTGCAAAGTGACTATACAGTATGTACAATGGAAGTATTGAGAGCTCGGCAAGGTCCATGAACAACTAGCTAACTAGCAATACAGGCTAGTTAAAGCCGTTGGTACAGTAAAGCCTGTAACATGAGGAGACAGAGTTTACTTTTCTGCACATGTAGGAAGGCAATCAGTGACAAGCTTTCCCGTAATGTAAAACAGATTCTTATCCACGTAGTTTCTTAATTAGCATCACACATTACTCATCATTTTATGAACTGATTCAAACATGTTTGGCAAGATATATGCAGATCAAATAACCGTCTCCAATACAAAAGGAATTTACCCAACATCTGTGTCACATCATCACACAAAACAATAACTTCTTGTCCATAATGAAGATGTCTGAGTTTTGTCAGACTAATAGAGAGACGAAGGGGGAGGGGGACAACAATATGAAATAATCTCTTTGGAAACACCAAATACTTTAAAGGCAAGCAAGGTTGAATGGCCTTGTTAGTGTACTGTATATCATTACACATTTCAGAATTATGTATTTCAAAGCCAACCAGAATACATTCAGTAACAAGAGATTTTGGCTTCAAGTCCAAAAAGAGATCACATACCTTCAGATGAAGAAACTCTAGGTTTGCAGCAGCAGAAATAATTAGTACATGACAAAACTGTGCTTGAGTGGTTCATGACAAACTTATATAAAGTGTTTTTTGACTGTCAACATTCCATAGATACATTGTAGCACTCAGATGTCATTTGGTATCATACAGTGTAAAGGTCAAATATTGTGTAAGACTGGAAAGTAATTACAAAATAGATATAAATACCAGAAAGACATACCAGCAAAAGGACAAAGTGGATCATCATCTAAAAAAAGATACATCAATAATAACTGTGTGCAACTTCTATGATAATATAAAGCGTGCTTAACACTGTACATGAAGCCCCTTTCCATTTAAAAAGAAATAAACTATTAAAAATGTAAACCTAAACATCCGTAAGTGATTATACTATTGTTGAACATCTTGCTCAAAAACAGGCATAGGAGATTAAAAACGATTACCTTTAAGTAGCCATTTAGCTCATTTCAGTACCAGCAGTGCAATCCAACAGCTGCTAGGGGTGTAACACGTCGATATATCGGTTCAATGACCAACGACCCAATATCGTCGATGCAAAGTGAAAACAGAGATACATATCTTTAAGATACGCCTTTATTTTGAAATTCCATTGGCACGTCCGTTTCACCATTTCCATCCAATCGCACCTCCTTCTTAAACATTCAAACAGTGCTTAAACATGAGAAATGTGGCACTTTATAGTGAATTATTTTACGTAAAAAGAACAGATTGTTTTTTTATTTAAATGTCTGGAGATTGAAGTATTAAAATTGTCAAGTAATATTTTAGCTGCTTTTTGTAAGTAGATATAAATGTAAGGGATTGTGTTAAATGGGCAGATGATATCGTCTCATATCGAGCTCAGGCCCCTGAATTGAACTGAATAGAAATCGTATCGTGGCAGACTTTGTACAACAATGCGATATCTGCTGACATCACGAAGAATCCATATAATATTGTACCGTGATGAAACCTGTGATTTACACCCCTGACAGCTGCCCCGTAGCTCACTCACGTCTGTGTAGTAGAAACTGATAAATTCACAGAATTAATGAGTTAAACATGGAAACAACGTATGTTGTTATAACATTAGGGTCACAGATTGAGGTGACATACGAGAGAACATAGAAATGTGAAATGAGGATAGTTCTGACACAAGCTGTCAAACTGTTATTTAAGCCTTGAATGACACTCATAGTCTGTACACCTCGAACAATTATGAGACGATCATTATTAATCAGTGAAGTGGTGAGACACTTTTATGTCACTGTACATTAATGTTAGAATTTAGACTGTTTTAATAATACAAAAAGAAAAGAAAAGCTGAAATTTACTGAGGCACAGTACATGATTCATTTGTGACAGGAAAACAGATATTAAAGCTGATGGGAATTACATATCAAAACTGTATCAGTAACACCTTAAAACTCAACAAGGGTGGTGAGGGCGGGGGTAGTGTGATACAGTAGCGCTTTTCAAATACATTAAAATAATGTTCATATATAAATGAGCTATGACACATTCATAAATAAAGATTGTTAAGCATATAGCCATATGTGCAGCTTGCTTGGTACCATTAATACAATCTTCAGCAAAAACTGTTTTTGAAGGAGATGAAGGCTGGTCCACCCATAGAGGCCGTAACAACAGAACTCCAGGTTTTTCCAGTGAAGCAAATCAATATTAAGAGATGAGTTTGACTCAAAGATGCGATTAAAATGTAAACAAGAACATTACCAGCAGAATATAAAGCAAGATACTCAAGTCATGATTATTGCACTTATTCAGTAAAATGATTACCTCCAGCGAGTGACCGTGAGACCGTTGGTCGGGAACTTAAATGACAGTCATCACAAATAAAATAAAGAATGAAAAGTCAGTAACTGCACGTTTGTTCATAAAAAAAAAGAAAAATTAAGAAAAAATGACCCCGTAAGCTAGAAAGAAGCCAGACTCCCAGTTACTGTCTAGCAACTTCGTACAGTAACTTGTCTTGTCTTTCTAAGAATACACATGAATAACCCAGGCTGTTGTGTAGGAGAGCAGAGTTCAGCCACATCTGTAGCACAGAAGAGGCTCAGAACAAAGCTGATGCTGCCTCCGCTGAATGTGTTTCGTAGTTTAGCTGGCAAGTTTGAGACTCGAGTGTAAACAGAGTAACTGCAACTTCATCTTCTCAATGTTCACACACATACACACACACAACTGTGACTACCCCATCTGGTAAACATGAATTTGGCTGCATTTGCACCTTAAGAGCTTTTAGGCAGATGACTGCAGCTGTATGTGCAACAGACCTCTGTGGGTTTACAAGTGCATACAATATTGTCAACAAATATGGATTTCATTGGACTTGAATCAATCGATGAATTTCTCTTATCCAGTACCTAAAAATGCACCGCAAAATATAGGAACGCCAAACAAAGAGGGCAAAATACTTGGGTGTACTAAAATAACCAAAACATTGGAAAAAAAAAAAAAGTATATAAAAACTACATCCATTGAATAAAAAAATGTTCCATAAAGCAAAGACATAAATCAATCAGAAATTTGGCTTTGATCAATCCCGTTTGTTCCCACATATTTTACCATATGATATTGATGCATGGGCTACTGCTAAACCTTCATTCGTAAGTTTTCATGCTGCGACTTTTCCCTCTACTTTTTACAAAGTTTACCCGCCTTCTTTTTTGGCTCATAGGGTGTCCGTAGAATGCTCGGCGTCTCCTCCATGACGCGCACGAGTAGGTTGTCGATGTAGTCTTCCAGCT
Organism: Bovichtus variegatus; assembly: GCA_943593645.1. Taxonomy (NCBI): domain Eukaryota; kingdom Metazoa; phylum Chordata; class Actinopteri; order Perciformes; family Bovichtidae; genus Bovichtus; species Bovichtus variegatus. The sequence continues at coordinate 18,039,176 of CALSCE010009347.1, forward strand.
CCCTGATGTGGGCGTCTTTCTTTTTCACAACTTCTTTCTGCTTGATGAGTTCCCGCACAACTTCCTCAAAGGACAAGTTGCTATAGGCGGCCACACTTTCCTGTTTCACCTCCTGAAAATGGGAAACAAGAAAAATGCTCAATTTAACCTCAATGGATTTTGAGGCTGCATTCTCCATAATCACATGATTTTGCATAGATATTCTTTGTAAAAGTACACAGAATGATCTTCTATGAAATGTCAGCATCTGATAACAGAGGCAAGAGTAAAGATACCCTTTAAGTTCGCTCACAATGCGACTGAGAAAATAGACTAATTAGACGTGTTGGCCTAACGTGACATAAACTGTCATGCGTTTATCTCTTGTTCTCTGTTGCTAATAAAGGCTAATTGAGAGTTGTTAAGAAGAGACTGTTCTCAAGGGATTTGGCACTCGCATGTCAATAATGGCAGATGTTATGATCTAATACTGTGTAACAGTGTTTATAATGAGAATCAAGAGCAGTTTAACTGCTCTAATGGGACTTAACGTTGACACTACAGCAATCAGCGAACAGCTAGAGAAAGTTGTTCTCCTTCTTATATAATTTCAAGCAGCTAAAATCATGACCTCTCTAACTAAAGAGGCAAAGAACCTTACAAGCATGCCAGAACTTTACAATATAGATTTCTTTGTTTTGACGGGGGAAATGCCAGGATGCATATTTCTGCAATTAAAAGGTCAGGCTAATAAATGCCAAAATAAGGATGCAACCCAAGCTCTGCTTTGCTCTTTGAGGACAACCTTTTTGGACAGAGCAGTGTGGTACGGTATGTGCAGATCACATTGCGCGGGTACGAGAGGAGCTGTAATCGTTTTTAATGAGGGACCACTTTATCGCTTCAGTGCTGGGCATCCTCCCCCGAACGGATAGAGCAGCAAAGCCTTCACCCTGTTTAAAATACCACACTTATCAGCTTCCACTCCCATGCACCATTCAAGCCTCCACTGCTGGGTAAAGACAATGCAGAAAGACCTGGAGCGGGACTGCTTACCAGGTATCTTATCGCTTCTAACAGCATGGAGGCTACTGTGGGGCGACACAGACCAAAATGAAATATTTGCCACCGAGATTAAATGTCCAATGTAAGGAGGGGTTTCAAGAACAGATCTCTGTAACCTATTCCTCACACCCACACAAAACACAAAAAAGGTATCTCACTGAAAGATACTGCACTTAAGCTATCTGAGAGGGAATAGGAGAACTGACAGCCATATGTTGGTTTCACATACAAGCATGTGTACGCGTACGCGCTCTCTCTCACACATACACACAGCATAATAATCAGGAGCTTTAGTGGCTGGTGACAAAGGCCTGGAAATGACCACGAATTGGCAAAGTAATGATGACCATTTTTCTGCGATCAGTAGTGAGGAGAAGATAAGGCGCACACTTGGCATTCTCCAGTTGTGTCATTACAGTTTCTAATGAGCTCAGCTTTGAGAATCTAAAAGCTCAGTCCTTTGAAATCTCTCACTACCCCCCCCCCCCCCCCCCCCCCCCCCCTCCCCCCGTGTGTGGTTAATTAGGGCCTTGAAGCAGAGGAAATGGGAGCTGCCATTTCTGCGGCATGCACAGGGCACATGTGTGGATACCGACAGCCCTCAACACCCACAAAGAAAGGTGAGGAAAGCTATTATCAGCATTCTCTTTCTCATTTAGGCATCACTTTAGCTACTGCTCCCACTGCTACTCATAAATACCAGTTTTGCTGTGTAATAGCCGGCAATTTTTTGCCAAATTGGAAATGCTGAATAATTTTAACTATTTACAAAGTCCAAGGGGTAAAACGTCGTGTACAAATAACGTAATATTCATTAAACCACCAAAAACCTCCAATTACGGAATAAGTGCAACACAGCACTATGGCTGACCTTTCGGACCGAAATTTCACACCACTTTATATTATGATCAGCTCAGACATGATGACCGAAGCGTGCAGCTGCTAATTAGTTGAAAGGCACATCTGAATTTTCAGAGGCCTCAGAGATCAATGTCACCAGCTGCTTTGTCAAATAAAGGAGTTCTCAATTAAAAAATCTGCATGACACTACACAGGAAGCAATGACAGTTGCAACTACTGGGGTAATTTCTTTTCTTTTTTTTCATCTTATTCATCGTTAGGTAAAGCTCACAGCGTGCAACAATATCTCCCGACAAATCATTTGCTTTCACAAAGAGCCGTGCTGTCTTTCTTACCTTTTTCTTGCCGTAGAAATCCTTCTTCTTATGGCCGAAGGTGACGTCTAAATTTGTTGTTGACTTTTTATCACTGTGAGGCAATCAAAGAGAAAGTCAGTACTCGCATGAAGACATTACGGTGAATATTCATGGCATGGTTAGTACTATTCTACTAATACAGAGGCTCTGCAGTGTCCATCTCCTGAGGTGATAAAGTACATTTGGATATTTATGGTGACTGGAGTAGCTTAAAATATGCGTTACAGCATGTTTTTGCTATAGCTGTGAATAAGTTCACCCAAAAAATGATATACTTTAAAAGAACCCTTTTGTATTGCTGCACCACATTACAAATGACCGCTGTGCTACTGTACGACAAAGGCAGCAGTAAAGATGATGGACTAGTGCCTACAGAGATAAGTGGTTAATTGGGTGGTCTATCTCTGCAGAGGATCTCATTATTATAGCTCAGATGGCTCCGTTATCAAGCCCAGGCTCTCTAAAGAGCCACTAATGACACCTTCCACTCTGATAAACCACAACTTAACCACAGTGCTCACCAACTCTTTATGTAACACGGGAAATAGATGTAACTGGCTCAGTGGGAATGTTTGAACAACAATGCTTGACAACAGAATGACAGAGAAGGTTTCATCAGATAGTACATTTCAATCAACAAGGTATTCGAAACTTTAGGGGAATGCTGTAACCAATATCCTGTAGTACAGAAGTGGTTGTCCCATGGGGTAGCAAGGTCACGTTTTGGGATTGAGAGATGATTTATGGAATATGATGAAAAACATACAGGAGTGATATGCTACAATTTACCTCTGCAGATTAAAGCCGCGTGGATGGAGGCTAAATTTAAGGCATGGAAGAAATATATATTTTAGTGGAAAATATTAGGAAGTTCGTTAATAAAAAGGTCTACTTTGGTCATTTTCAACCTAGCACCTATTTTCCAAAGTTTTTGTGTCTAAGTGACTAATGGAGACAACAGTTTTTTGTTTTTTTTTAAAAAATTGGTCCAGTATTGAGCGATTATCGAAAATCGGCCAAATCGTCAGCCATGACATCGAAAATCTTTTAGTTAACACTAAGCTACACTGTACTCCAACACGAACAAACTCTTCCTGGCACTCCTCTCTACAACACTTACCGCTTCCACTGTTGTCTTCCAGCAGCAAGTCACATGACCCAATAACAAAGACCGGATCAAGCGAAAAGTAAAGATAAATGTTTTTTTTCTCTCTGTGGGGTTCTTTCCATAATGTTGTCAGATACTTAAACAGTTTGAGCCTGTCAGTGGCAAAAACAAGCACTTTTAGGAGACAAACATCGACAGTGCGCCATTGCCCGGAAGGATTATATTATATTATGTTTTGTGGCTGCAGCGTTCTCGCTCAATAATGGACCGATTTCAAAAACTGTTGTCCCAATTAGTCAGTAAACATGGGAAATTTGTCAAATAAATGTTTGTTAATGTGAGATGTAAAAATCAAAAGTAAAACAACTTTGAATATACATGGGGATTTATTGTACATTTAGGAAACCAGAGCGAGGGACATTTATAGAAGTAGCTCCCTCAGGAGGAAGTATTTAGGATTTCTAAATTAGGAACTCTAAACCCAAGAGGGATATATGAGGAAATGGACTTGAAGCCATTTTTTTTTAGCCTCTTCTAGATTATATTTGTTCTCAAAGAACAGACATATTTCACAATGACTGGAAATTTAGTTAAAGGGTGGATGTGTCGAGGTCTACTGCAGATTGACTTTAAAATGTGTTGGGGTTAGTCATAAATATTGAGAGATAAAAAAGATTTAATTATGATGAGTTTGAAAAATGAGGATGAAAGAGTATAGAATATGCTCCTTTGTATTGAAAATTACTATTAAGCCTTTTTGTCTATTGATGGGTTAATATGAAAGATAGTATTGGCTAAATAATTTTCTCAAAAGGTTGCTGTAATATTATGTTTGCTAGTTCTGGTCATTTATATCTTGAAAATGTCTGTATCCACATCACATGACTGATTAATGGAGTGTTTATAAGGAAAAGAGAGAGAACCTTAAAACACCACTCTAATAAAGGCAAGATAGCACAAAACGTTCTGTGGGAAGAATAAAGCATGGTGTACTGAAGGAAGAGATGGGTGGTGCGTTGTCATTTTCATGAACCATACAGAGCAAACTGAAAAGGGACTACCTGGCTTTGTAGTTGGAGATGAACGGGTTAGTGTCTGCTTGCGAGTCTCCACTAAAAGGGTTGGGGGAACGCAGGTCTCCAGAGCTGCCAGAACGCCCCCCGTAGTTGGTCTTGCGTCCTTCCTTCTTTCCCGTCACGCGTTCCAGTAGGCTGACCTTCTCCTTTTTCTCCTTCCGCTCTGCCCGGTCCCACAGCTGCCCGTGCTCCCCCTCAAATGGGTTGCGGTTGCGTGGGAGCGTGGCATACTTCTGTGGCAGGGTGTCACTGATATCAGTGAAAGGGTCACTGTGTGCCTCGTCGTCCTGGTAGCCTGGCACCTCACTCTGGGAACGCCTGTGAGGGCCGCCTGCACTCCCCGGATGAGAAAGCAAAAAGCAGTTCATCAACTTGTGATGTAGTAATGAAAAAAAATAACATATCTAAGCACATCACTAGACACACTTAAAAAAAAAAAAAAGGTCAAATATGTTACCGTTTAGTTTTCATTTGTGTGATTATCTATGATTATTAGATGATCTAATCTGGCTTTTTTAATGGCAAATACCACGGAGTTGATGTCATTAGAATGGGTACATTTGAAAACGATCAACGGCTGTTTTCTGTTCATAAACCCTACAGTTTTACAGAGATAACGATCGTGTAAAAAAAAATAAAAAAATAAAAAAAAATTTAAAATCAGCATTTACTCTTCTTATTTTCCAAGTTGTTCCATATATACCACACCGGAAATGAAAGATTTTATTGGAAGCAGTAAGGACAGCTTGTTATATTATTTATACCCCGCAAATCTGCAATTGTGTCCCACCTACCCTCAGAACGGTGGATAAATTTCCCCTCCCCCTGCATGCTAATCTGAATAATCACAAACCATATTGTATCATTGATTAGCAAATGACATCATTGCTAAATATCTGACCTGAAAACTGACATCACCACATAAAGATTTTTAGAGATTATTTAAGACATTTCAGTCCACACCATTCTTACCCATCCTTCTGATGGAGCTCTGTACTGCTGTTGTGAAAATCGGGACTATTGTTTGCATTAAATGCAGCTACATCAACTCAAGGACAGAGGGGGCAAATGGGAGGCCAATTTTATAATGCTTAGAAACAGAGGTCAATAAAAGGTCACAGATTGATATGGATGACCTAAATACCTATCTATCTAATTTAGTCACGGTTTATATAACTTATACTGTAAATATATTTATATCCCTATAGCTCTGTGACTTCTATCAACCTCTACTGATGGCCACTAGAAATTGCAATGGCATCCCATGTTAAGAGTAAGACGGTCACACAAGAAGAAGATAATTAAGACCAGGTAATGCACCTAAAACATTGTGTTAAGAGAAACCACAAGGCAAAATAGTATCATTATATGCACTGCCACTGTCATTTTAGTGCTTAAGAATGAGGCTTTTGTATGTAGCTGACATTTTTGAGACACCAGTCTGTTGCTTGTACCACGGTCCTCCATCCTTGGAAATAAGAATATGAGAAGGTAGCAATGATTCACTGATCATCAATGGCTTGGTAAAGAAACGTGATGGGTGCTATTCAAAAAAAAAAAAAAAAAAAAACAATCAAGTCCCCGCAAAAAAGCCCCCAAGCACAAAAAAAAAAGATATATGCTAAATATTATGTATTTAACTGCCAATCATTGAAACAAACTGCTGCAACAAATCTGGAAAAAGCTTTGGTCCTCACCACTTTCTTCAATGGAGTTCATGGAATCCAGTTTGGGTCGAAAGTGAGTCCCAATGAGATCCGACATGGAATGGGCTGCAGAGAGTTTATGAGCCCCTGCGAGTAGCGGCCTCTTGACCTTTGGTTCGGGCTGGGGTTGTGGTTCTGGGGCGACGGACTGGCGGTTAGGCTCCGAGTCGCACATGACAGAGCGAGGCAGGATGGCTGAAGACGTGTCACTAAAGCCACTGTCATGTTTGCGACCCTTCATTTTGTCCTTGAGTTTGGAAAAAGGCGAGCGGGGCTTTTCCTTCATGGAGAGGTCAAACATGCTGGCTGTCATGTTGTTCCTCATGAACTGGATGCTCACTTGGATGCGCCCTCGTTCTTTCCTCTTCTTCCCCGGCTTGGACACCAAGGAATACCAGCTGAAATGAGTGGAGGACGCTTAGGATGAGCAAATTCAATTAGACAATTTATATAAAAAGAGTAGGATTTATGAAAATCTTTACATGTTATTCAACATAATTCAGGAAGACAGGTATACAAAGTCTGAATGTGGTAAAAGTCTTTACACTATCAAACAATACGACAAAAGGAGAAAAAATTGCCCACATTCTTTCTAATGTGCTCTACCTACTTCTTTGTGGACATCACTGAAAAGGCTAATTTGAGCAGACTAATCCAAAAGCTACACACAAATGCAGGGGCTTAAATCGTTTGAACTTTTTTTGACACAAGTGAGAATACAATTTATCATTCAGAGGATAAACATTATTCCTTGCAAACTGAACATAAGAAATAGCCTGCTGCTGAATAATATAGACCATCTCAGGCTGCTTTTGGGCTCCTATTTGTTTAACCTCTCCGCTTCTTCAACTGGAAGTAATGGGATTTATGCATTAACTCTTAGCGAAATAAAGTGGCATTTGCACAAATCTGGCCTTTGTTCAGAAATGCAACGACAAGCAATTGGGAAATTGCAAAGCCACGTCGCAGGGCAACCCAGCAGTTCATACATGCTAATGAGACATATCCTCTGTGTTATAGGGCTTGTGACAATGTCCTTTCAAAAGCCAGCAGGCTGAAACAACTACCAGTCAATGTGTTCCGTCTGCTTTTATATACTAATCTTGGAAATGTTGTGGTTGTATTGTAGCCTGCGGTCACATCAGTATGCTGTATACCTTTGCACTCGCCCACCTCCATCATGGTGCAGTTTGATCAATATAATCAATTGCTCTAATCTTATACTTTTTCAGACCCCTTAAACTAAATAGATATTTTATACAGATTCAAATTCAACATATAGTTGATTACATTTTCTTTTTGTTTTCATACAATTACTGATATTTCTTCCTGGATTTACATGGAGATTTGTAGAATCCCTTGAATGTCAGCATGAAATATCAGTGAGCAGTTCAATCCAAAAAAAGTCTTGGTATTGGCTTTTTAAAACCTGCAGCTGTTCACCGCTATTCTAAACCGTCTAGCTCGTGGCTCAGGAGCCCAGTCATGAAAAGCCTTGCTGGGTCCGATTCCCAGGCTGCGCACCGCGCTCAGTCTGATCAGCAGCCACAGTATGCCGCTGCCGTGGGGCCGGGGCTGCACCTCACGTGTGTCTCAAGGCCAAGATAAACCTCCCTGTGCTTGGAACCACAATCCTCCCACTCGGGCCTGGACCGCTGGGAAACTCCTCACAATCAACAAACACAGGTGTGCGATAATTATGGACTGCCTACTCAGATATCAAGACGGGCTTTCCTCCCCTATATGTCAGTTCAAAAACATTGCGGATGGGCCGCGGTGAACACAGACCCACTGTGGAGTGTGGATATAATATCGAGGGTCCCGGCGTCATTGTCAAGTATGCCTGCAGTGTGGGATTAGGCCAACAAGCAACATGAACATATCCATTACAGAACGTCTGCTGAAAAAGTGCACGGCCTCGAGGTGCATCGGCTCAGGCACCTAAAACAAATAAAACCCATCCACGCTGATTATAACATATTGTGATTCTCCCGACTGATGGGCAAAGAGGAAGTGTGCTAATGTCTTTCTGTGTTGAAATGTGCAGTAAGCTAATTAACACCAGATCCAATTTGGTTATTCTTTTCCTGTTTGCTTAATGCGGGGTTAAAAGTGTGTGTGTGTGTGTGTGTGTGTGTGTGTGTGTGTGTGTGTGTGTGTTGAACTTGTAAGGGTCAACACCCCAAGTTCAGCCTAATATAATACTGCCTTGCCAAGCTGTTATGGTACGTTGGAAGAGTTTCCTCTACATTTATGCATCATCTGCTGAAGCCTTCATACAGTCATTTCACAAAAGGGACAAACCTCAACCAAGCATGCATTATGCATAGGGCAGGTAAACAGCCTAGACAAGTTACCGGTTAACGAGAGGGCTGACTCACTTAGACAGACACCCACTATTGGCCACCACTATCAGGCCCATATACAGGTAATCTAAACTTCACCTGACTTTCATTCCTGCTGGGCGGAGTAAGGCACCCAGACAAAATGACAACTGACACAAGGAGAACAAGGCTCTACACAGAACAGGCCAAGATTCAAACCCAGGCAACGATGGCTGTGAAGTATGGCGATACCCGATTCACAACTTTGAAAACAATCGTTTGTATAGGAGTGACATCCAAAACATGTTTAGCCAGCTCTACTAGTTTCAATTAGGCCAACTGCTGCTCAGCATGTCAGTGATTATTAAGATATAATCTCACAACAATGTAAGCCAATTCATTGCTAAACCTCAAACAATAGAGTCAACAAGATGGAAAAGTTGTGCCAACAAACTGAGCACAAATGTACTACCTCATCTGGGATAGTTGTGTTAGATAGTTCAAAACTGAAGAAGAACCGATCTCTTTAAATTAAAACACATCTATCTAATAAAATGTATTTCTGCATAAAAGAGAACAAAGGAAAATAGCAAAAGGCCATTGCAATTGTATTTAAATCATGTGGTGTATATGAGTTAGGTCATGAACTTAATTGAGAACAGAGCACAGAATATAACACATACAACACATTGGTATTACGTGTAGCCTAATATGGCAATAACACATGTAGAAAATGTGACAAACAACTATTTTAGTCCAGTGCTGTAATCCACTTATGACTGGAATAGTTCTGCAAATATTTTCCATTTCCTCTCAAAATTCCATTCCACACATTGATGCATGACTGTGAGCTGGAGTTACAAAGTACATGAATGCTATAAAAGTATCACATACAAACAAGCTCAAATACTGTTTGCAAGATTCAAACAAGACAAGCCAACTCAACCACAACCGACACATCCCGATGTCCACATTTTCATAACTGTACACACTACTGCAGAAGCTGTACTGCTGTCAACTAAAGGCATTGTAAAGACTGGATAAATAATAAATAAATTAACGGTATCACGCTAGTCACCCTAAAATCAATTTTCATTTTCACTTCATGCTCCCCTGATTATCTAAAAGGAGGCATATTGCGGAAACACGTTGGCGTAAAAAGAAAAGCAAAATGTAGGGTGAGAATTTTGAAGCGGACATTAATGTTTTCATTTTGGACGAGTGGTTTGCACATTTTAATGGGTGCATAAGCATTACCCGAAATAATTCATCTTGAAACCTACAGCAGTTTAGGTGAAAAAGTAATCTATGCAAATTTGAGATGAGGTCATGGACTTTACAGCTACAGTATATGATACTTACTCAGTTTTCTTCCTTTCCTTGTTATCAAAGATTTCATTAAGGTTGATGGACCTCTGACCCAGGAACTTGTCCATCCCAACCAAGGACCGATGCATCACTATAAGGCAGAGCTCATATACCTCTGGGTTGCCCTCCAAAAGTAAACCAGGTAATTCAAAGGAGGCTTCCTCTCTCCAGACAGGGTTAAGTGTCTTCTCTGCCACCGATGTTGAGTACTTTTCTTTGCCCAACTGGATGATAGTGTAGGCATCATTGGTGCCATTTTTGCCCTTGGGCTGTAAACCGGTTGCTTGAAGAACAGTGGCTTGGACATGGGTTGGAAACCACTTTTGAGACTGCTCGGCCAGTGACATCGTCAGCACTGCTTTTCAACTGAAAGCCATTCAAAACAAACTAAATTATAATTTATGTAGTTAGTGTTTTTCGTGAGTGTGATGTGCAAAATGCAACAAGCATTATTCACTATAGTTTGTTGTCCATGTCAGTGTGGTTTATGTTCCTACAGTAGCAATCATTACGAGCAATGACAAGTCTGACAAACTGAGCAAGCCTCATCTTCTGTCAAATCACAGATGTCCAAGCCACTGGTGAGTCATCTGAAAAAGCAGAGAAAGAAAAAGAACAGCATTCAGTATCCTTCCCAGAACCATAACATGACTCATGTGGGTGTATAGGCTACATTGATATTAAGACAGATAACATTTTCATCCAGCAGTCATGCACCAACCTATGAGTTTGAAGTTACAGGAAATGTCAAGACTAAAACTGAAGTTAGATTGTGCTATAGGGTTTTCACCATCAGCTATAAATATATCTCCCTGAGCTGGAGTATCAAGAAACTGATGATCTCATCCAGTGACACATTTTTGTGCTGGTCTATTGTCACTAAATTAGTGACTTACTCAGTGGAATGATGGCCTGACTGTTTCATATATTACCTACACGTGAATTTTAATTGAATACAGGCACTGGGAATAACAACATGTACCCATAGTCACTTAAAATGACATATATGAGTGGTGTCAAAGTGTCTTTTTTGCACTACCTATGGCTCCAGGTTGTATCTATAGATGACTCATCTCTAAAGAGTCTGTTTTTCAACATTCAAAAATGTCACGTTGCAATTAAACTCAACTGTCTGTTACAGAACTGACACAGCCACGTGAAACCTATTAGGGCGGAATTAACCTTTAACTTAGCATCTTTCCACAGATTTGTCATTACGAATTGAGCTATTATTCAACTGACTTCTAAGGTGTACACATACATTAGAGCAACGTTAAACTCGACGAAGCAATATTAACTTATGAGATGTACATGAAGCTTTGTTATTGTTGTTACATTCTGTTAGGCTGAAGGATAACGTTTGCTAAATGCGGCTAGCTAGCTACTGAGCTAGCAAGCACACAGAGCATCACACACACACAGCTGCTTACCTCTGTGTCATTTTCACCATCACTGGAAGGACATTCAGCACTTCAGCTCAGCAGAGACTGGCTTTACAAATACATTCATGTGATGTTCCTGAGGAAATTGCCCGCTAATGTTAGTTGTTGCTGCTGCTGTTGCTGCTGCTGCTGCTGTTGCTATTCACTCCTGTCGGCCAGCGGCGAGCTTCACTTCCTGGTCTGACGTCACTTCCTTATCACCCCGGTGGAAGTTCAAGCACTAAAAAAATTTAAAAATAAAAGAATAAAAGAATAAAAGAATAAAAGGCTCATGCACTCACGCACTCTTGCCTTGTGCTCTACAAACTACGGCAACAAATGTTTTAAAATGTAGACAAGAGACAATTCTGATTTTTTTTTTTTAATTTGTTTAAAGAGAAAAAAAAACTGAAAAGAAAAGAAACACGAAAAGAGAAGAAAAAATGATGTATTCAGCTGTCGGTGTTGAATTGTGGGTATAGTGTACAGGTAAGCAGTAATGAGAGACTATAAAAATGATTTTAGCTAACACACGCTCGTCTGTAAGATATGGTTATGTATGTGCGTGTGAGTGTGCCTGTGCTGGGGGGGTGCACTTTACTTGAGGGAGGTAAATCATACAAACATGGGAAGTGCTTTTGTCTCATGAGTGGGACATGGTGGTGCAGATAAGGGGTTCACTTGAATGAACACAGACATGCTTGTCACCCCACTTGACAAGTGCATCTTAACCAAACACACCTGCCTATGTTGGTTTTATCATTCTGCCGCAACCAGTGCAGTGTGTACACACCACTGGCCTGAGGCTCCGGCTGGGCCATCCATCAAACTGAGATTATTGCACTTATCTAGAGTACATCTCTGAATGAAATGCTCAGGCTTAGTGAAATATTAGGCTGTACAAAAATGTGAGTCAGATAGCATTTAATACATTTGAGGATATCACCCTCATGTTTTGCATTAACCGTTGGTGTAAACATGAGATGAATAATTAGGCTACAGTACAATGTCACTTTGTAACTGTATAAAGGACGTGGCAAAATGTATGCTATAGGTATCACAGTTAGAGTTTGAAAAGGGCTTTTTAGCTCAGCTAAAATGATCTAAATTAAGAAAGTAAATTCAAGTAAAAACGTATTTTCACGAGACAAATACTACGATTTAAAACAGTATTTTAACCAAATAAATAATTGATACAATTTGTAATATTAATAAACATTTATACAAACAGCATGTTTTGAAATTGTATTTCAAGTCACACACTGTGTGTCTTCAGGGTTATCATAAAATACAATGGCATTAAAACCCTTAAACATCCAGTTTTCCCATGTTATTTCCCCCAAATAGCTGTAAAGTTGGAAAATGCTCTTAATCCATGCTGTCTGAGAGTGTTGTATACATACATATATATATATATATATATATATATACATACATACATATGTATATTATATATATATATATATATTATATACAATATAGTGGAACAGATTAGTGTTATTTATATTATATTTGTGTAAATATATAAATAATAATATAAATAAATAAAAATAAAAATAATAAATAAAAATATCATTAGCTATCCCTTGCCCTCCGAGCATAGGCCATTGTGGACAAGTTGTAAATCAGTGAGCAGGACTGTTTTATATATAGATTTACATATTTATATATATATATATATATATATTTGCATCAATGTGATGACGTACCTGAAGACGATTTTTCAAATATTTATTTCAATTTTAATTAATTCAACTTGATTTAATAAAACATTGGACATTGGACATTGTTTATCCAGTTTCTAGATAATTGTTTCACATAATTCACTATATCTCTATATTTAGATAATGCAATATAAAATTACAAAGAATATAGAATTTGAAATAAAGTTTTTGAATTTGCACAAAGTTTTGCCCACCTATGGGTCAAAATAAAATGACAAGACAGCATTTTGAAGATTTGATTGGCTCTTGCTCACGAGTGTATGTGGCCAGTTACGGACAAAGTTCGAAGACAAGTAAAAGTCCAAAGACTGTAACAAGTCTGTTGAGTTGGTTTACAATTCAAGGCGAGATCTAATAGGGCTGCCCAGTCTAACAATGGAATATGCTTAAAACAGTTTTCAGTGTCCACACTGCACAGCTCCTGGTGTCTGTGATTTATCCAGTCCCATCACTGATTCTCTATGCTCACATTCTTTTCAGGAATATTTTATGATCTGTTGTGCTTAGCAGTGTCAGCTTGAGCTGAATGAAGTAACGACCAAAGGCATGCATATACACCATCAGGGCCATGAAACGCTTCCTTAATTTGACAATAAGTCAAACACTTTCATATATTATCCTCTATAGGAACATAATACCACTGTACTGCTCCTTTGTGAGATAAAACATGAAAGACACTGCATTCCAACATCACATCACTCTCCTGTACAGAGAATACATTGGTGCATATAAAAACAGAACGTCACGCTATAAATTAGAGCGTAGTAACGTAGAGACCCGGTCTACTTTCGAAAGGGAATAACGCTGAAGGTCATAAAGTGTCCAACATGTAAGTGAACCTGCATGCATGGCTGGGTCCACATGTTGAACCATATTAGCTGTGGCCCCTAACAGCCGGGCCTCCATCCACTCGCTGCACATGGTTCTGGTTTAGGTCCCTTTCTTCAACACTAGATAGGTTGTATTACATTTATTAAACACTTTAAAAAATCTCTGGCTGCAAGATTGTCCATCTGTTGAGGACAAGAGAAAATATATGAAAGAGGCATGAGGCGGAGAGGGGAAACAGTTGTGATGTCAGTCCTGGTCTTAATGTGGTGCAGGTCTAAGTTCTGGACGGATGACTGATTTAAAAGGTATAGCTTTTAGCCGAGTGAACAGTTAGATCACAGATGAATTTTAATAAAAAAAGAAGGAGAAAGGCACACAAATCACCTCTGCTTTGCTCTCAGGAATGTTTTTGTGCACGGCTTTGATATATAGGTGCAGATGTGCGACTGCGGCGTGACGAGCAGAGCTTAAAAGGGCTGCTAAGCTGGGGCAACATGTCAGTCTGGTGACTCCCTAAAGGCCTTGATTTTCTACCTCGAAACCTCAAAAAGAGTAACTGAAACTAACACCCAAAAACAAACACAAGAAAAATCTACATCCACAACTCACTGGCCAATGAGCTGTACGTGTGCTTGTTGTTTACTGACTCCTTTTAAAACAAGAGTAAGAACATCTGGAGAAGCAATGGGGAAATCTAAAGCTGCTGCTTTAACCAGCGTTTTGATAATATTTAGTGAATTTCTCATCAGAATCCAAAACTTATCAATAAAACAAGAAAAATTCTGAACTCTAATTTTGAATCTAACAACCCAATTAACACAGGTTTGTTTGTTCAGGAGGTGTTCCCTCCTGCATGTCAATCATACTATGTGCACAGCTCTCTACTCTGCAGCCAGTAATTACACATGGCTCCCTCTTCCTTGGCTTACCATATTTGAATGGCAAAGCTGTGCAAAATTCCTTTTCTGCCTTTGCAGAACTGGGTGTTAGGGTGTGCTGTGGAAGCTGGGCTGCGTCCGGTCCTTGTCAAACCAGAGCGATTGTTGTGTGTGCATTTTCTGCAGTGGCAGTGGGTAAGCCTATGTCCTTCCCATAATTCTGTTTGTGATAATCTTGGAAAGAGGCTGTAGGTGAAGCTGAGGAGTGAAAAGTGTTTTGCTTTTTGCTGGTGATGTTGGGTTATTATTATCAAACTGCCAACCCTGTGATTAATGGACGACCTGACTACCTCCTGAACCACAGCCGCACCTAGCAGCCCAAGCTCAGCGTACTTGAGTATGAAGTGATAGGGACGAGGGTCATCACCTACAAGCTTCACGCTTGATCTATTAGAAACTTGATTGTTCCTTTCGTACGGGAAACGTTGTCACCCAAAGTGAAGGAATGAGAGTATCTCAGAGACATACTGTATCTTGTTCAGCAGTCAGGCTAAAATGGAGCTTGAGATCAGGTGCTGCAGCAGCTATGATTCAGGTGATATCCTAAACTGACATCGTGAAGACATTAACCTGTCCATCTACTTTCCCACCCTCACCTATGGTCGTAAACTCTGGATAGTGACTGAAAGAATTAGATCACAGACAAGCGGACGAGATGAGCTTGGTTTCAGAGGGTGTCTAAGCTCACTGTTCGGGACAGGGCGACGGAGCTCCTTCACACTGCAAGGAGCAGGAGGTGGTTCAGGTATCTGGTCAAAATGCCTCCTGGACACCTCCCTGTGAAAATATTTCAGGCATGTCCAACAGGGAGGAGACCTCAGACATATAAAATCTCAGCTAGTTATATTATTGTGTACTTTTTTTTAATGTCTAATGGTGTAGAATGGGCACGTCCTAGCCCAGAGTGTAAGACACCACACATGCTGAAACACTCGTCAGACATGGCTATACTTTCTTGCATAAAACATTGCATTGCAAACAATGACATTTGTCTTCTGTCCCAAGTTTGACGAAAATAATCTGTCACGCCTAAATCATCATATCATGATCAATAAAACATGAAATCGACTTCATCTTTCATCTCACCCAAAAATCACACAACAAATGAAGCCGTTTCTCTTCAGGGAAACCTCTGAACCTGCCTGTCTTTATAGGTAATGCACCTGAATGTAACTGCGCAAACAGTTCAATTCTGCTTCACCTAATGCAGTTTTCACTCAACAAAATATTTGTATTTTAGGTTTGCGCCAAACATCAACATCATCTTTCCCATCGGTCTACTATTGTTATATGTGTTGTAAAAGTTAAACATGGATTGTGTTTTATATTCTATAAATACAAGAAAAGAATGTACAGATCGTAGCCTTACTGTGTCCCCCTAGGCCTCTAAATACGTTTATACTTACATGCACAGTTTAATGTCAGCAGCACACTCTGAGGTCATGTTTAGCGGGGCAGGAGAACAGGTGTCCGTCCTGCACCAGTATGAAAAGACTCTACCCAGGCCAGAGGAAGCACCCACACATGTATGCCCCGCAGTCAGCCCCGTACAGGATGAAATAATTCATCAGAACTGTTCAGAAGAGACATCGTGAGGCAAAGTTCAGAGGCATGCTAATGACAAGAGCATGTTCGCAGAGAAAAGGAAAACTGTCAGCTCTGAATGAATTGGGAACGGCAGAACAGAGGTTTGGCCATTTCAAACTCCTTATATCTTTATGTAATCCATGTAGAGGGCTTGAAAATGTCCAACAGAAATAGCTGGTTTTGTAGCACATGGCATTATTTTGTGCTCTTTTGGCTTGTGTGGATTTCTTCAGTCCAGTTCTATACAGCCTGTTGGATATTCTGTGATGAAAAATGTTGGCGAAAGAATGTTGCTTTTTTTCCCCCAATCCCTGTCAATACCATTATATACATATTTATAACATATGGACTACTTTATTTTGTAAATCCCTGCTGCTAAAGATGGATTTTTTTCCATAGTCAGCATGAAAACGCAACTGCATTTTACAGTGGAATGATTTAAAGTCATTTAAAGTAATGAATGTACAACATGCTCTAAATGAGTCTCTACAGATTAGCATTTTTATAAGACGGCGGAATGTATGGTTTACCGGTATTTGCATAGTCAATGGGATGTATGTGTATGTGTCTTAACTTAACAAGCAGTGAGACATTTAAATGTAAAACAAATATTGCATTTGGAGAGACACACAAATATAAAGTAGTATTACCTTAGCCCTACAGAAAAAATGAGTGGGATGCATCATTACGTTCAGCAGTCTTCAAAGCTAGAAGCAGAATGGAATCAGCTTATTACCAGTTTCTACAAGGATAAACATCCCACACAGCTACTCAGTCTGCACAGTTTTATAGCAATTTGCCTATATTAGGTATCAAATTAACATTTTCTTCTACACATATACCGTATACACAACACAATATGGCAGAGCCAGACTTGCATATAGTTAGGATGAAACTTTAATGATTCCTGTAGGGACAGTGGGACTGTGCAGCTGAAAACTGGAAAAACAGAAGTAATGACAATTGGGTTTACATAAATATGTATTTATAAATAGATGTAAATGTGTGAATTATCTGTATATTTTTGCATAGTTACTCAGATGTAATATGTCCATCATGTGTCATCTACATTTCATTGCAATTGCACAATGAATTAAACTTATGGTAGTTTATGTCAATTAGGACATGTAGTGGCAACTACTTACAAGCAAGGAATCTGGTTAAAAAAAAAGTAAAATGGTCCATTTTTTAACTCAGAATTGCCCAAAAAGTCTCATTACTTCTGTTTCTTTGCCCATGGCCTCAACTTTCCACCGAAAAATACTAAAATCTTTAAGATAGTTTTTGAGAATTCCTGCTTACAAACACTTCTTGAAAGTGTGTTTCATGTTTGTATTAAAAACTGCAATGTAAAAAAAAACTAACCCCCTTATCAGCTCAATTCACTTGCACAGATACTGAAGATAAATAGCAGTCAAGCTTAATTGTTCACCAAATTAGAAAAATGTAAACAAAAGCTGGTTCAGAATGAATGCACTGCTTTTAAAGAGCAGCAATAATAATTAAATAACATGGTAGAAGTCAATGTGTGCTTGCACTGCTAAACATGCTCTAAAACAAACCTAGTTATATCTATATATTGAGAGAATGGTATTTATATTTATGAAAATGTATCTACGTATGTTTCCTATAAAATATTGATGTTGTTACTTTGGATCGTCAAAGATTGTGTTTATGACGTGAGATGGAGATAGAGAGTCTCGACCCTTCCACAAAAGTTTCAGGTGCATAATAGCTCTGTGATAGTTTAAGCAAGTGATGTCAAAAAGATGGAATATTGCGCTAAATGCTTTAATGGCAACATAATGTCAGGAAGGTCATGAATGAAAAGATAACGTCCCCCCACCTTTGGGTGCCAAAATAGATGCCCTTTGTATTCACTCCGCTAAAGGCCAGGGAAGTGTGAGCCGCGCCAACCTGGAGTGATACATTTCACAGATTACACTATGGACGACTTGGCAGGTTAGATGATAGGCGTCAGCATTGGTGATCCAGAGTTGGAAACACATTGTTTAAGTCCAAATTTTAAGCCCCAAAAGGGAAAAATATCATGTTTAATGCCTGTTATTTTGTGTTTATGTCAGATTCATGATAACAGTGAAGAGTTGGTTTTGCTCTGAGTCACCGGTGTCTGCTGAAGGTCAGCGTTCCCTGGAGTCGTTCCTCGCTCAGGTCAGACACACTGCTGCTCTGTCATCATCCCTCTTGTTCTTCTTCTTTCTTCTCCAGGACACATCACCGACACTTTCTAATCTCCACACACTACATCTTCACCTGGGTTAAAACATGTCTTCCAGATGACGTGATCGTAGCAGCTTTAGCGTGTAGGTTCTGAACAGCTAGTAGGAAACTGCATTTTAAGTCCTCGTACTTCTGTGAGGTGGTGATATATTGATAATTGGGGAAATCATTTTTACATTGTCAACGTGACAGCAAAGGTCAAGGTCTGTGATGGAGAAATGCTGAAGTATTGTCTAATTTTTGTGTCATATAAACCACAGAAGGTTACCCAGATGACATTAAGCGGAGCTGACATCCCTGATTGGCAATTTGAGGCTCATGACCTTTTGTGATGTACACAGTCAGAACTGTACTGTGATTTTCTTGATACCAAAATGACAATTGATCATGATTATTTTAGTAGATCTCGTCTTTGTTAGAGTGTTTTAAGCATTAAGGTGTCCAAGACATTTCTATTAAATGTTTTAAGTCAGCTGTGTGTGATTTACAGAAGCTGCTCACTGCTCCCATACAACCACAGTTACCTTAGCAGCAGTTGGAAAGAAAGTGCACTCATGACCTTCAATTTATTTATGCTCCAAGCACACACAGACCACCACCTATAAATACGTTTTTCTTATTTTTATGTCCCCTAACATGTCTGACCTTGACTATACTGACTTGTATCTGTGCAAAGTTTGTCACTAGAGAGGTGTGTTTTCACATTCTGCTGCCCAAGGGGGACATGTCTGCGCACTTCCCTAAAATCTGAAATTCAAACGTACCCTGGGAAAGCTAGATTGAGTACTTCACAAATTCTGAATCTAATACGCAAATGGTGGCACATATCGACAGGGAACCATCGGCAAAGAAACCTGAAACCTCGAGCACAGACTGGACTTGTCAGTACAGAGAGGAGAGTTTGCATTAGCAGGGGGAAAGTTTGGACAGCAAACATGGAAGAGAGCAGTTTTTGGATGTAACCGGACACTAGAGCTTCCTTCCACTATGTACAAAAAAATCCTATTAGATATTCTTGTATGTTTCACAACCAGTAACGCTCTCAGCCACTGCCAGTTGCAAGCTAACAAGCTAACAAACGACATAAACAAACCAAAGATGCTAACTACACTCACCATTCTGACACGCCAATTTTGCTGTATCCCAAATTTCTTAATGAGGGAGAAAGAGTAGATGTGCTTCCAGCCCTTTTTTAGAGTTTTTTTTTTTTTTTATGTGGGAAACCCATGTTAAACAAAATATTAATCATAGCTGAGTATTTTTACGTAATTCAAAACATGCCTGGAGGGGGACTTTAATCACTAGAAAGGAAGGTAAACCAGAGTCTTCATCAATGGAAAAGTGGCAAATTGAGTGTATGAAAGCTTTCAGTTTGGCTCCTCTGGGTATATCAATAATATGTGAAACAAACTCAATCCACATACGGTGACGGCACACCTGACAGTTAATCCCTTAAATTTGAATTGATTCTAATAACAACACGGTGCACTGTAAGCCTTTCCATCTGTTTGTAAATAGTTACCCATTTTCAATTATGAATATGTTAAAAACCTCATTCTAATGCCTCTTTTAAAAAAAAAAGTCACATTGAAACATGGCTTTTGCCACAAATATGCTATTTTCCAGTAGAAAGGCCAATTTGATGCTCATCATGTGCCCTGGTGTACCTAAGAGCTGTTTAAAGAACATCAATGCAAAGAGGGATTAAATATTCCTGTATTTTGCTAATCATTTATGAAATGCATAATTATCTCAGCCGCTTGTTGAGTGGATTAGGAATCATTGATTCTCTCTCTCTCTCAGTGTATATATAGTGTCTACCTAACCCTTTCAAACTCCCCAATAGAAATATTCTGAATAATACGTATGTATATAGTTGGCAGAGCTGCACTGCGGTTCATATTTCATGCAATGTGAACGTCTAATCCATGAAATGTGTGGGTGGGATGATTAACACAGACACCAGCACTGAAAATATGTTTGCTTTGAAACTCTGAATGTGATACAAACATGAAAACTATGAGTAATTGGCAGTGAATGGCAGCCTGTTGGATTTAGAACTCAGAAACGCAGTTTATGACTAATTGTGTTAAGTGAAAATAAAGTGCACTTTTGTTCCTGGGTTAATTAGCTTTTTAATGTTTGCGAGGGTGATTGTGGAGGCTCTCCCGGGCCCCGCTGCTTTTGGAGTGAGCCCTCTAGCTCTCCCGTGGGGTAGTAGCGCTTGTTACATGTCAGCGTGCAGGCCAGGGGAGAGGAGAGGAGGCAACACTTGTTAGGAAACCAGCACGTACAGAAACAGTTCCTACAGCTACATAAGGTGTAGGGCTAAAGCAAAAGCCACATGACGGTCTGATTTTTTTTACTTTAAAACTGTGATACATGGTCATTTTAAGTCCTTTTTAGTATCTTAAACACATTTGACAGTTATACTAATTATTACAGTAGACAATGCACAAGAAAGTACTTTAAAGCAATTAAATCACCAGACATGCAAACACTGCTACACTGCAGGTTCATATCATTTTGAATACCACGCAGCAGTATTTCTCAGCCCATTATATCATTATATGTCATATATGCATATATTGAGTTTCAACTGTATTTCTTTGTTAGTGTAGTTTGTTTGTATTCGGTATATATTGTCACAGCTGTTTCCCTTTATATAATAAATAATTTAACGGCTTTTAATTAATGCACCAAGAGTTTTGGTCGCAGATAATTTGGTCTTTAAATAAACTTTTAAAGTGCTGATTGTCAAACCTTTTTACTAGCCATAAATACCTGCAAATAACAATGAACATAATTTAACATTTAATGATCTCATATTGTGATTAAGTTATTTCAAAGTAAAGTACTCTTCCATGAAGTTTATATTTCGCCCACCCTGTGTAAGGATCACTTGCACATGCTACTTATGTAGCGCTGAAGTGCACCTTTAAATGTAACTGAAATGTATTCACATAGAAGGAAACTATTAAAGGGGGTTTGGGGGAAGCGGGACATTTAGCTTCAGAAAGAGGTGAAGGGAGAGGAGGATTTAGGGAAAGGAGAGGACAAAATAGGAGGCGGCAAGCAGGGAGCGAGAGAGTAATTACTGGATGTAAAGGCCACAAACAGAGCTCCTGCTGTCGCTGAAAAATCAAATCTGTCAGCAATTAGAAGGAGGCCAAGCAGCACTTGTCAGTGGACAATGGGGCAAGAGGAGAAGGGGTTAGCAATTATTAGAGCTGATAGAGTACCTTTATTTATCTAAACAGCAGGTTAGTTGCCCAATCTCCTCCTTTGTCACTTGTTGCTTATGTGAAAGGGGTACCACTTAATCCGAATAGTGTTCCTTGAGGCAACCATCGGGTATTATTGCCGGGCCAAGAGCTGGAGAGGGCTGCCTTTCAGCGTAGTGCAGAATAATCCAGGGGTTGATCTCATGCTCTTGCAATGCTTCCTTTGCTCAAAGCGTTGATCAGGATCCTTTACGTTTGAAGCTATTTATTAGAAGTTTAGGCAGAGGGGGGGGGGGGGACTAGTCTAAAACATGTAGTCATTATCAAAGACTTCTGCTTCTTGAAGGGGCAAAAGCCCAAAGAGAAGGGATTTGAGATGTGTGGGGCTTATTTTCATTTAAAGCCAACTGCAAATACAGACCACAGTATAAACTCAGTGGTTCTCACAGAAATATATCCGCATCATATAAACGAGGGAAGGCTCTTCTTTGTTTAGTTAATGGAGGACTTGGAGAAATGTTATTAAATGGTGGCTCAGGAGGGACAATTTTTGGAAGCAAAGGGCTCTTATTAGTGGTTGCTTAGAATGTAAACTTCTCAATTAAATAAATACTTTATAATTCGACAGAAAGAAAATCAACAAGTTCTCACCTGAGGTTTTGACACTGTTGTAAAATGTGTTAAGGCAATTTAATAAGATGTAATGATGCAAATATAAAATAAATATAAAAATATTGCTTTGTTCTTAGATACTGCACCATCTTTTACAGTGCACATAATGTTTCAGTTGACTAGAGCACGTCCTTCATGCATGTTGACATTTATTTATGTGCCATTTGTTATTTATTTTTCCCTAAAAATACACCAGGTTAGAAAAAAATAGTTTTTTGGACTTTGTAAAGGTTACTGAGTACACATCAGTTTGTTGCCTGCTCTGTTTCCAGTGTTTGTATAAGCAGTGTTTCACTTATGCCACATTAATATCATAATGTTTTCTCATCGTGTCCATTAAAAGGTAAAATGAGTTTGTACAGTTAATTGCATCAGTATCTCTCAGGTGCAGGATGCAGGAGCTTCACCACAGTTTTACATCAAGCAGCAAGAATCATTTAAGTTTGACAGCAAGTCAGCAATACTATAAGGAAAGACATGGGGTGGAGTGACTATAAATTATTAGATAAATTGTTAAGTTTATGGTTTGTTAAAAAAAAATCACAAGGAAGAACTGGTTTTAATAATTAGGCCAAACTGAGAATTAAACTATGTAATTTTCTGATGATGTGAATTCATCCCATTAATGACGTGTGTATATTTGTAATGTTTCCGACTTGAAGTGAGGAAGTTAAGAGCTGAGAAACAACTCAAATGTGCAGTATCTCATAATGTGGTTGATAACTCTTGTGCTGACACAGGCTAATTTCCTCAAACATCCTTAACTGGAGACGGAATTAATATCAACTTCACTCTCAAGCGCTCTGTTGTTCAATTAAAATTCAAATTGGAAATTTTATTAACAATGTTTTAACTAACTTTAAGAATAACAAGAATTGGCAAAGTTTATTTGAAGTATCGTTTTGAGTGAGGAGGTTATAGTTTCTGGATAAACATCTAAAATGTCATTCTAATATTGAATATAAATATTTTTCATTTGCTTATGAAATTGCCTGAAGAGCTGCGAGTCATTTCCAATGTGTTTGAGCGAAATTACAGTAAAGTTATTGCTTCATGTTGGTGATTGTGCCTGGGCACGCTATCTCCACACAGTCTTACTTCTGCCCTCGACCTCCTCAATCGTAAAGAGGAGGATATTTGCGGCGATGCAGTCCGATTGTCAATAAAGTATGCAGAGAGTAGTAAAGTGGTGTCTTAAATATTCCTTTATATATAGAACCCAGATGTGAAAAATATGAAATCCCATAAATCACCGGAGGCTGATTAGCTCCCTGCATTTGGCCATTGAAAAATGCATGAGTACATCACTCATGGCTCAAAGCAGATTTCTGAAGATTACAGAGTTGCATATTTTCTAAATAGTGACAGGGTTTTTAATGTGGTTTACAGAGCACTCGGATGGCAGAACAAGCAAGATTCATAAACTGGAGACTCCGATGACTGATTCTTTAAGTCGACATTTAGGTATTTGCCTGTTTCTCGCACGTATAAACATGTGCTGCTGAGATACATTACTGACATGAGACAGAGCATGTGAAGAACTCATTTGTACTCATATGAACTTGCACAAAGTGATATCTATTTATCAGTTTTCAGGTTGGGAAAAAAAAGAATCTATTCCATTCGGGAGTTCAGTTAGTGATGTACTACGTGGGAAAATATAAATGTAATACTCTTTCCACCTTAATTGGAAGAAAAAATTGTCTGATTGGAAACTTTTTCGGGGAAAATTGGTAGTCACGAAGAACACATGAAGAACATTGTTTCTTTTCTTCAAATTGCTTTCACAGCTTAAACAAATTTAATAAGACTTCTTTTGATTGACAGGAGAGCGCTCTCCCACAATGTCTTCTTTTTGCTCTCACATTCCTCGTCAGCAGCTGTGCGCCGTTTTGAATGAGATGGAGGCTGAATATCTGCGCTGCACACACACACTATCCACTTGGAACAAGTGGGACTTTTATACAAGTCTCAGCGGGCCTCAATGTGCTACTCATGACACGTTTCAGAAGTGTTATTTTGTGTCATTGAGAGTTTTGTAAATTTGGTCGGTGCACAGTACAAGCTACATATCACAGCAGTCGTCATTAGATGGTGTTTTTGGGGTCAAAAAGTCTGCGAAGGTTTCAATTTCATCTAAATCAATTTGAGTTTTGCGAGTCGGACACAAATTGTGGTGAAAGTAGTGATGCATTTTATATTTCCTGCAGCGGCAGCATGTTTGTTTGCACTAAACAAAGGAAGGACTTGTTCGCATGAACAGTGACAGGCAAAAGAATAATGACACCACCTGTGAAGTCAAACATAAAATGAAAAGAAAGTACTGTACAGCACATCGGTGTCTGTTTGACTGATCTCTGGCACAAAAACACACAGCAACGCCAACCGAGCACCAGAGGTATCTCACTAACAAAACCCAGATTATCGCTTTAATTTGTCGTCAGTGGAGATGATTTTCGAACTTTTCCAGTTTTCCAGGGCTGTGTTTGAGAGGTAGTTACGTTCTCAGCGAGTCAGAGGCACAGTGGAGGTCTGTGCAGGTGGCACGGCTGTAGAGCCCGGCGGGGGTTTTCTGCTCCCTCTCCCCCTTCTCCACAGGTGCTTATTAGCATATATGAGCTGCCACATGTTCCCAGCCCGGCCACCGCCCGAGGGGGCAAAATCAGTCTTCGCCCATAATCTTCACAGCCTGACCAGGCCCTCACTCCCACTAACAGGGGCACATGGCGTAGCGTTTATGAAGCACAGCAGAGGTATTACCCCAGCGTTTTCTCTCCTTTTTTTTCTTCACTCCTCCCCTGAACTGCTGGATAACCTTTCTAAGCATCTGCACCTTTATTTCCATATTTTATATTCCATAAGTTTAAGGTCAGGATGAAAAGAGATAGCGATGCACATAATACATATATGTAAGAGATATCTTTCTCAAAGGCAAAGAGTAGCAGACTTTACGTTGAAAATGTTCTGTTAACAGATATCAAACAGCTCCGTACTCGGCCAGCGGTTTAAATGTTTTGCACCTGGCCAGCATGACAGAAACCCATTGTCATCTTAACAGCCCCCCACCCTGTGAGACATGTGAATGGTTCCGCTGTGTGTGTGTGAGAGGGCGAGAGGGGGAGCGCGGCTGGATGGGAGCTGTCCATGTTTGAAGTGGGCATATGGTCGTCGAATTTGCATTTAATGCCCTTCAGATTACTTGTTTTAACTCGTGCTAAACACTTCACTCGGTTGGGGCTAATTTGATGAGGTCATGGTATGACCCCGTGACCCCCTCTCTCCATGTTCACTAAGTGAAACCAGCTGAGTCACAGAGTGAGCGAGGGGTGAGGAGGGTCTATACGTTGTGGCTGGATTGGCCTGACAGTCACTGAGCCTCACTTACCCATCAATCTGGAGCGGCGTGTTGGCTGCTCCGCAGACACGCCGTTGGTGTGAAGCCCTCTCCCAAGCGCCACAACGCTCCGCAGCTCCTCTCCCAAGCAAAGCATCTAGTCAAAACACATTCAATAGACCTGGAAAGAATAACAAATGCCCCGGCTTCTTATCGCTCCTCTTTCCACTTTGAAGATGTTTGCAAGAGCGAATTGCACCAATATACATTCAGCCAAAGATGTGTGTGTGTGTGTGTGTGTGTGTGTGTGCGTGTGTGTGACCTGCAAGACCCCTATTAGGACATCTATTTTCCTTTGCATGGCTATACTTTCTTATGTTTCAAAACTCTTAACAGGAGGTTTAACTATGACTTTTCCAACCCAAGCAATCTTCAAATTCTAGTTTTCAGGTTGGGAACAATGTGTTCAGTGCTGGTTATATTTGAGGTATTTGCAATTTATTATAATTTTAAAATAATGTTAGTTTGTTAAAAACAACACAGCCATAAGCATGCATAGATATGCATATGTAAACACGTAGATGCACACACAGGCACACACACACACACACACACACACACACACACACACACGCACGCCGCGCACACACACACACACACACACACACACACACTCCTCTCAACATGAAAGGCCGTCCATAGGAATAGTAAAAGCCCTCTTATGGAATGTTAGGGAGGCCCGTTGAAGTACTGATCCACAGCGGCAAACCGGCTCTTTTCTATTGCTGCAGACTCAAGTGTTGTCCAGACTCCAGAGAATAGTCCCGTATGGTCTGAAGGGCTACATTTTCCTAACCTCCAAGGCCACCGCCGCGAAGGCGCCTCAAGAGAGCCTCTTTCGTGTCAAAGGGGGAAAGCCATTCAACTCGACAACGGCCTGTGGCTTTTGATCAGTTCACAAGTTACAGTTTTGCAGAGGCCCTTTTTTCATGCAAATGGGAAATCTTCAAACACAGTGCGGAAATACATCTCTTTCGGATGTACCTTAATAGGTAGTGCTTTTAACATGGGAACTTTCACAGCCAAGGACTTGCTTGAAAGCCTCTTTAGAGTAGTGAAAAGCACGCTCAGCGCCCAGGTGTAGATGGTCCCCTTTAAGAGCCTCATTCTGTCCCGGGTTCCTTCTTAGCCAGTGTCTTTGTATGTTCACTGGAGACTTTATTGACTCCCAATTAAGGGATTAGGATAAAGATTATTGGAACCATTTTCGAAACACATAACATTTACTGGCTTTCCCACACCACTTTGGATCACCACTCGTGTTGTGGCACACATTAACTTTATTGTTGTAGATGGAACAGCTGTTTCCAAGTACAAAGTGTTATTAAAACATGTGCTCTAATACTTGCAGCATCCAGGATAAACTCTTTTCATTCCTTTTTTGACAAAATTGTGTTTTTTTTTATAAGCTTGTGTGCAAGCGAAAATTATTATGTTCCCCATATATATGTTCAAATCCTTACATAATCCTAATTTGAGAAGCTATTTGCAGTGTGGGGTTGCGTAAATATAGTGCAAACTCTATTCCGAGAGGTCTTTCCCAAGTGGATTTAAATTCAAAGGTGTTGGAATGTCAGGTTTTATTTGGGGTGTCTCTGTGTTTCATGTGTTTCTCTTGGCAGTTTAAAACTGCCCATTATGATCCTATTAAAGTTCATGTAGCTGGAATATTGGGAAGAAGGAGGGGTGAACCAAACTCTCGTCAAGGTCATGTTCCATTGGAAAGAGCCAACAATGCCAGTGCTAATCCCTCCCCCTCCACCGCGCTCTGACCCCATCCCGTGGCTTGTAGAACTCTGTGGTGGGAGAGGACAAGAGGCCCCGGCTTGTTCCTATGCTCAACCCGGCATTAGGCAGCCCAGAGCTCCTGGATTATCTGCCAATTAGCACCAATTGTGCCGGACGGCATTAATGTAATGTTCTATATTTTTTAATACCGTTTAATTTTTTGCTCCTCTTCTCTTCTCTCCCCTCCTTCTCTTTCGCCTAATCAAGATTGTCAGCACTCTCTTTTGCCTTTTCTCATTTAAAATAAAAGAGTTGGGGTTTAATTTGGCATTAAGGAGCGTAGAATATGCCTTGCCAGCAGAGCGTTTGTTGGAGGGAGAGAGTTAGCAGGGAAATGGGGGGGAGAGAGAAAGAAGGGAGAAAATCATTTTATGGGAGATACTGTGAAGGACTTGTTTGAACAGGCCGCAAGCCTTAGTGTCCTGTTATATTAGCGGGGAAGTCAGCTTTGTGCCGGAGTAACGTGTTGCCTCACTATTGTGCCCCCTACGGTGGAAGGGTTTGGTGGGTTTGGATTAGGAGACTCCATTACATTACCCTAATAACTGGATAAAGCTGCCTCATCCAGTGCAACTGATCCTCAAGTATTAGCGCTCATGGCTCGTTACAGCATTTCAGCAGCTGATCTGCAGACAGTTGATTTCTCATTATAACACACTGATAGAAACACACAGCTGCAGTAGAAAGTTCCCGAGCACGCCATGATGTGCAACTTGTGCAAATGTGTTATTTATCAGAGAATTCCCAGAGACTACTGCTGTTGTTTCCCACTGATTTATATTGCCCTGGCAATAACCAAAGTCAACAAACCTCCCCACAATTTTAGAGGCTAAATGATAATCTTTAGTCTGCTATGAGGGAATTTCCAGAGAGGTGAGTTTTATTACCACGAAAAATGTTTTGTACTTTGCACATAATTGACTCTGTACAATCCATAAAAGTAGCTAATCATTATGAAGCATGGTAGTTTCACAGACTTTAATTATATATGTGTTGCAGGTGTTAGGGCATGTCAGAGGCTGCATTAAGAGAGTCGCAGCATATTTTTATTGTGACTTTTCTGTTTTTTCAAAATAGTCTCATTTACCTTGTATAAGCTGTGTAGGTTGTTTTCACACACCGTGAGAGTGAGAAATAAAGACGAGAAGAAAGAGGGAGAGAAAATGAAAAAGTGAGGGAAGGAGTGTGAGACGACAGCAAACTGAACGGTGAAAGCAATGAGGAAATTTTTATTAAAATGCAAAATTTTTGTCATTTTAGATCAAAGTGAATTGATGGAGAATGACCTTCATTACAACGTTTGAACATATAAAAAAAGCGCCGGCATGAGAATGTGGCAGAGGAGCGAACAGATTACATATAAAGCCCAACTTCTTTGATGTTAACTGTCCAGACCAATTAGGCCCGAGGACATGTGTGAATCCTGACGCTTTCATGGATGGATTCAGGTTGACTCTCTGCGTGCTGCAACCACACACCAACCCATCCCAGAAAATTCCTCTAAATCAAATCACACTTTTTACTATGATTTTTAAAATATGAAATCATTTCTATTAGTAGTAGTGGAATTAGTAGTAATAACAGTTTCTAGTTGAACGTACATTTGTAGAATTATCAAAATAAAAATAAGTTAGTCTAATAAAAAAAAAAAAAGTGAAGAAAACTAAATACAACTAAGTTAATCTAAATTATAAATACCAACGACTGTAAATAAATAGCGTTAAATCTCCTTACATGCACTCACAGTGTGTCCGGAGGTCTGGCTGCTGTATGGGAGGAGCTCAGGTGAGGCCAGAGGCCACTGGTTATTAGCGATCCAGCTTCCCTTCATAGTGTTAATATGGGGTCAGGCTGTGGACTAGAAATCCACAATCACAGCTGGCACATTTGGCATCTCCACGGTTGCTGTTTTCACTAGTGGAGTGAAAACAATCCGCCTGCTGTTCCCCCCGGTCCGCCGGGCTGACCTTGCCCTTGGGCCACACCACCGTACACCACCCCAGCTGTTGTCACTCTGCAGCAGGGGAAAAAGCCGCCTAGCCTACCCCTCTTGCTGGGACCCTTTTTCTTTGCTGTGGGCCCTTCCTGCAGGTGTGCGAAGGTCCTAGCTCCCCCTGTTTGATTACGGCGCAGGCCAAACACCAGGGCTCGCCTCCGCCCCGGTCCTGCGGGTTTGATTCAGGGCCTCCAAATGCCTTTTAGATCCCTAATCCTAAACACTTAAGCCCTTCCTGATGGGTTCAGCTCCAGGTCCCAGCGATTTAACCAATCCAAATAGTGAGAGCACTGAGGGGTCGAGTTCGGCCGAGTTGCCTTTTGCCCTTTTTTTTCTTTTAATTCAGTATAGTAAACCTTTCCCATTGATTGAAGATCTATAGACACAGTTGTAAAAACACAAAGTGTCATTCTTATATTTTAGTAAATGTTAGTCCACACACTCACTTACTTACACTGCTTCTGGCGCTAACAGTAACATCTCCACTTTCCAAGTGAAAGTATGAAATGAAACAGATACTCGTAGAAAGTCGTATTCTGAGCTCACTGGATTGTGAAAAGATATTAATGTTTTCTAAGAATCAGTGTCAGGTACATTACAGTGCTGCACATAAATTACCAAAAAAAAAAACTTTAAAAGTTTAGTTTTTCTCACCGAGCATATAAATTGGTTTAATCTTTCCCATTTTGCTCATGCTGTTTAAGTAAACAGGGCTGTCCAGGCCTCCACCTGTTTCAGGGTGCTTGAGAAATGGACTTTTCCTGAAAAGTCTGTGACCTCTGACCCCTGCAGAGCAGGAAGGGGCTGCCAGGAGGCAAATGCCCTCCTGTGTGGCCAACTGCCATTTAACCCCATAATTGTTACAAGGCAGCTCCTGGCCGTCCAAAACTTGGTTTCCGGAAATCGCTCTTAAACAATCAAATAAACGCACATGCGGGGAATTTGCCATGCCCAAGGCCCTGAGATGGAGCTTGTGAAGCAGTGATTACAGATTCCCTGGTTGGACTTGACACCTTTAAAAACACATATAACAATATATATATAAATATATCTCTGTGTTGATTATGTAAGAAATGTCATTTATTAAAAGGCATGTTTGAAGTTATTTCAACCACAACAAACATTATAAGGTATTAGTTTTCCATGTCAGAAAATGCTAACAAGTAAGACTTTTATGTCATTTTGAGTTAAACAAACTAGTACACTAATACAGTTGTTAATTGATAATAATGGGTGAAACCATTCTCTTCTTTCAGCCAACATTTCACCAGTTAAGATCATTTAATTTGTGTGTGGTGTTGAATCACAGCTGGCCTCAGGCTGTGTTGTAGATACAGTATCCACTTTACCTTTATCATGCAGCGCTCTGGCCCATCAGGCTTTCTATGTGGTTGGCTGCACTTGGTTATTTTTTCCATCCCTGCACATTTGCTTTTTGCTCGGCGCTCACCTCCAGACTCGGGCTTAGAGTGTTTCCCCAGCAGCCTTTCTGATAGCGGCGCGCTCGGTGATTGCTTCCCAGGATCAGAGCGGCATGCAGCACGAGCAGGCGGCTCAGCATACCACACATGCTGCGAGATCAAAGGTCATTCGTGGAGGCCCGGGATTATGGGGGAGGTAAAATTATATTTTTTATCCTTCTGCTTTGTTTTTGATCACCCTATCTGACCCACCTCAACCTGCACTCCCACGCCACCTCTCACTACAACCCTTTACGCTCAGGTGTTAGTTTTCAAGAGGGGCTCGCCGGGGTGAAGGAGGGTTGAGGTTTGCTAATGTCGAAAAACAACAGACAGATTGGATGCAACCTTGAGCAGCGGGGTTTTTGGAAAGAGCTCTAAAGAGACGCCAAGGTCAGTGGATGTGGGAACTGCTGCTCTCTCCTGGGTCTGACGGAAATAGTGACCAAATCAAAGACGGCTCATGAGTGATACGCTGACTGAGGTCACATCTATTTATTACGGCAAGGGGGGAGTATCACATATACAGCAGGTCTGTAATGGAAGGGACAGTAATGATGCCTGATGTATGTCATCAGCAGGTGTCAATGACTTGTCATCATGGAAGTTATTATCCAAGTGACTACAGCTTATATAAACCCTGTATTTACCTGTGTGTATTTATTCTGTGTGATTTAATTGATGATTTAAACTGCAGGCATACTTCTTTTATTTTTGGTATTAGCAGAAGATGCTCTACTCATAACTTTTAACTACAGAGAGCTCCGCCTCATTTGCATGCCACAGAGTGTGTAATTAACACAGAAAGCATTGCATTGTATTAATGTCAGAATTGTTCAAATTTGTAAACAAATAACAGCAAATACACAGGGAGTGTGTCATTGACTTAGTCTTGTAATTTCAAGGCTATTGCAATAAATGTCATGGTGTTTTTTTTTTACCATTGTGAGCACACCCAACATCAAACACTTTTAAAAGAAAAAGTGTGTATTGTTGGCTTATTATTAATTTCCAAAAATATTTCCCGATGTGTCAGAGTATGTCTCTGGGGCATATTTGTTTTGTAAATATTTTTTAAATACGTCTGCCACACTGAGTGTATTCATTCTTCTGGCAGAATTAATTATGACGTTTAGTAAACGCTGGATTTTAATGTTGACATTCAGTGAGTCACAATTTATTTAGGTATATTTATTCTATTTAAAAAACAAATAAAAGTTTAGAGACAACCAAGAAGAGAATAATAAAAGTACTTGTATTTAGTTTTACATGCATTTAAGCACTTTCAGAGTTATAATGAATTATGCAAAATGTGGAAAATGGCACAAATGATAACTGCATTTTTAAATCTACATGTGTTCCTCCTTTTGACACAAATCTATTCACAATTATATGGCTTAAATGAACTACATCAATGAATAATTGATGGATGTAGTTAAATCTAAAAAGAATTACATGCATCTACAACTAAAATCAAATACTCATTAACATATACAGAAAAGTTGTAAAAAGTTATGCTTATATATATTTAATTACCTTAATAGGTATCTTCTGCAAAGTTTCAGTTTTCCTTGAAATGTACATGTAGGTTTTCAATGTAACATATTTTCTTTGTTGCATGTAAAATACTAAGACAACAGCTTTTTTTTTGTGATGCCCCATCAATATTACTTTTTTGAAATATCTTATAATTTAGTTTTTATACTATTGTATCTGAAAGAAAGAAAGAAGAGAAGGTAAAAAGAAAAAGACAGAGTTGGCCACGCAGTACTGTAGGTGAAGTAGCTGGAAACAACTGTATATTTTGTATTTTGCACTTAACACAAAAGAAACACATTTCACCTCTATCCCACAAGCAAAATAAATAAACATCTACATTTTGTCATAGCATCTTGTAATATTATTGCAATCTCCGTTTTTTTTTAAGTCTCTCTTAGCTGTTCTTCTGATATTCTGGGGATAAAGGAGACGAGCTGAGTGAGTGGTGGATGACGAGACCCTGCGGAGAGGAAGACGCTGCCCTCCATGTGATTCAAAATGCTCTGACAGAGTGGGAGAGGACCATTAAGTGGTGTGTTATTTACACATCATAAGCCAGTCTATTATATTGACATCCAGACGACCCAGTCCACCACTGTTCTGTGCACGCCGCAGCCTCCCTCTCTGTTTGCTCTCAACACCAGCATGCTGATTGGGTGATTTTCGGATATGACATTCCAATG
Organism: Bovichtus variegatus; assembly: GCA_943593645.1. Lineage (NCBI taxonomy): Eukaryota > Metazoa > Chordata > Actinopteri > Perciformes > Bovichtidae > Bovichtus > Bovichtus variegatus. Next base: position 18,072,517 of record CALSCE010009347.1, read on the forward strand.
CTCCGGACTATGTGCAAGATCTTTCTGTCTGAAATAGTCCGAAAGCATTCATTACCCGCCGAGAAATGAGACAAAAGGTCAAGAAAGCGGTGCGACGGGGTGGAGCCATGTGAAGTGGAGGTGGGGTTTACAATCCAATTGGGGATTAAGTTATCTCTTATATCTCTTACTTACAATAAATCCACACGTCTCCATCAGAAATGTCTTGTTTAAACTGTGGAGGAGCATGAAGCAAATGTTTGACTTTATTTAAAATTCATTGTTCAGTATTACATTGCCGGCTGGGGTGAGCCCCGAGATTGCAAAGGTGAGCACAGGCTGTATATTTTTTTTATTCTGATCCAGGAACTGCAGAATTGCCATCCAGTTGTTGTTCTCCACACCATGCTGCCATTTACCAATAGCATCAAAATATTCGACATTCTATAATGGGATCGCATCCCGAGTAATTCTTGTAACTACTGTTGACATAGGTGCCCCACGTAAAATAAATCTTATTTGGCCATTGATGTGAATGAACTCTCTGTGAACCATTTAAAGCATTAATGCAGATAAAGGAGAATGCATTCCCTTGTACCCAGATCATTAGAATATAACTACCACAGAGTTGTTACTGTGGGCTCCACTGCGAATACTTTTCAATAACATCTCAATAAAACTGCGGGACTGTGGAACAATTATCTGCTCAGGGATATAAACAGTTCAAAGCTATCATATAAAAGGTGATTTCAACTTTTTTTTGCAGAATATGAGAGGTTTTACAAGAGTTTTTTTGCATCCAAACTGTTATCCGATTATGTTGCTGTTTATATTCTTCATAAATCTCTCTCTGTCGCACACAGTCACACACACACACTCACACACACACACTCTCTCGTACAATACAGTAGCCTTTGAAAATAGTCTTCACAAGCAGGGGAGAAATGCAATTATGAGAGGTCATCTCTTACCCCAAAATATTTATTTAACCATTTCAAGGACTGCAGGCACAAGTACTGTACATGTTATGAATTTTGACTGATTCATCAACCAATCATAAGCACTTATGTAAAAGCTGAGAGAGACATTCTTTATAAAAAAAAAAACCTTCATGGCTTCAATTTATGATCACAAGTAGTCCCGCTGGGTTTTATAAATTAAATATATATTCATAAGGAAAATATGAAGCTTTTTTATTTTTTTAATTCATATTTTAAAAAACCAAATCCTTTTTGTTTGTTTTTTATGTTTGGATGCTGTTGAGGCAGATCCTCAACTGAAGATTTGTGTTATTTTTCTGAACTGTTGGTAGGAGATAATAGAAAACAAATTCAGATCAGAGCAGTCAGTCATGTTGATCCTATTACAGGTTAAAAGTCTAGTTAGTAAAATAATAAGTCCTTGTTATACTGGGGATCCGTACAAGCCCCTGGGCGAACCATAGGGGTCCCTGAGCCTCAGTTTGGGCACCACTAACACAGGAGACACACGTACGATCTCCGTGTAGCCGTTCCAAGCATCGTAGTAGAGTCAATGAACAAATTAATAATCATTGAATCTCTTTTTATTTATGGTGTTATACCATCACAGTTGCTCTTTCAATTGTCAATTCTCTGTTTTGTTTAGAAAGATAAGTATGTAAAAAGATACATTTTGGTCAAAATTGATCAAATCTGTTTTAATTTATTTAAAGAGTTTAGAAATTAGACCTAAGATACTCAGCGATGCAGTTTCAAAGAGTAAACAAAGTACTTTTTTAAAAATCTTATTTCACTGCTTTTCAGTGCGCTGTCCAAGTGTCAGATCATGATCCAGGCAGAGAGACTAGAGGGTCGTGTCACTGCAACACTGTGCTGGTTGTAAACCATCTGTGTGTTTGGACTGTGTGCATTTTAACTTAAAAGTGGGAAGTGATTGAAACCTCGCGAAGACGGTAAATTAAATTACAGTACATCTACGCTGTAAATTTAAGTTAAATAGGACACCAACTTCATTAGTTTTCCTTTCCCTTTCCTTTTCAAATGAACAAATATTATCACTAGTGTTTATCTTCATCTGGTAAAGTAAAAGGAAACTGTTGAATCAAGATAATTTAAGGTATTTAGAGCTGAGATACTTTCCCTTCCTACATAAACTGGATTAAACAGATTACTATTATTTATTGCTTTTAGAAATGACATGTTTGTTTCCCATCTTATAAAATACATTTAAAAGAAAATGTACATACACTTGAAATATCAATGGTTATTGCAAGAAGTGAACTATTAATACAAATGGAAAAATCTGGAGCTCCAAATTACAAAACTATTAGGTTCATTGAATTAATGGGCATTTTTATACCGATTAAAATCTGCAGCCACTGGAAACTGATAATCAATCTCATCCAAGAAAACTGCATCAGCAACAGCGCCAGTGGAGTCGTTCACAACGGACTTATACTGTTACTATGTGTGTGGAGTAAATACTTTATTCTAAGAGTGAGAACATTACTTTGAGAATTATTGTAATAGGAAAGAAAACAAATACAAACAAATGAGAAGCTGATTTGGGATCTGCTGTAAATTTGGCAGACAATTTCCTCTCCTCACCTCTCCCATGAGTCGCAGCACCCACTGGAGCTGGAGGTGTCCCACTGGGAGAGCCTCTCTGTGGTTATCATACCCCATCTAGTGGCTGCACTGGGTTAAAGGACAGAGGAGGAGGAGGACAGTGTCAGCAGCACCTCTTATACCTCCACGAGCTGCTCTTTACACTCATGTTAATACAGTCAAATAAGATAAATAATGTAGATAGATAGATAGATAGATAGATAGATAGATAGATAGATAGATAG